>JBAMIH010000061.1:0-141066 GCA_038501795.1 Pseudopleuronectes americanus | reverse complement strand
TCCCAGTAATCCTGAGCACATGCTGACTCTAGAGCTGCACGTAGGGAGGTGGAGGCCGGACTCCGTCAGTGCAGGTGTGTTTTACTGGAGACCTTTTAAACTTTGTCAGAGTAAAAGTTGTGATTGGATGAAAACAGAGCTGCTGGAGCTGTGCAGGAAGTGTGCACGTGACTTGAGAGGCACGTGCAAGAAGACAGTCAACTTTACAGACTAGTATTGAAACCTCACCTGTGATAAAGACGAGGGGAAAGTGCAGCATACGTACAGACGTCCATGTTTTTTTTTGTATATGTATCTAACGTTGAGCATGAATTACCTTTTTAACTGCTCTGTCTAGTTTTCTTAGCCGTATAAAGGTTGAAAGATTGAAATCTGCAGAACTAAATTAAGTTTAAGGTGCGATCTGTATGTCTTTGAAACTCGTTCTTGCTCTGGAGTAGAACTTTAACTTGCTCACTTCCACTCAGGACCTGATCTCAATCTCCTCCGACGGGACTCGGTCCTGGGATTTACTCAGAAATCACCTGTGGTTTATATCGGCCCGCTGTGGCAGCCTGATGTAGGATCGTGCCTTTTGGCAGACGGGAAATTACTCTGTCCTTTCTGTAGCCCTACTCGTGTCCTGCTGCGTGTTACAGTGGGAGGTCTAACACCTTTCTCACACCTTTATCAGCTCTGCTCTACTTCCCCTGGCACACTGACTTTTACTTTCAAATTAGAGGCGTCTGCTTCTAATTCGCTGCTTTGAAAGAGATCGACTAAGGAGCTTGTGATGGAAACATCCACAGGACGACAGCAGAGGATCTAAACTTTGATTAACACTGTCCTGCTTCCAGCTATTAATAGAAATAAGGTTTTTAGAGATTTTCACATGAACAATCTATAAATTGACTGAATGTTGTGCATGGATTGTGTTTCTTCTCGGAGCAGGTGTTACCCAGAGGTGACTATCTCACTGTAGATTGAACTCATTACACGTACACGAGGTGTTGCTGCATGTTTTTCACATCAGCAGTAGAGCAGGAGGAAAGATCTGACATTCGGTTGTTTGAGGCTGGATGAAGGTCTTTCTATGTTTCCACATCGGGCTGTTCAGCTCCATGATGAGCTCTGATTAACTGACTTCTTGCCAAACATGAGGAGCAGTTGAGTGAATTATCCTCTCAGGATGAATTTGACACAAGGAAATATGATAAATCTCATGAGGTTTGAAGAAGCTTTCCCACATATTTAGAGGATTGTGAACTTCTCATTGCATCTGTGAGATGTAGATTTCATCAGGACTTTGACCTTTGACCACCAAATTCTAATCTTGTCATCGTTGAGTCAAATCGAACATTAGTACCAAATATGAAAGGATTCGTATGTACAGACTGAATCCATAAAGCCACAGGCCTCTTTCTGTTCCCGTTGCAGAGGTGTGTATATTTGTACGTTTACTTTCCCCCTCGATGAAAACACCCTGATGCTCTAAAGCAGATGAGGCGCTCTGAAACAACTGCAGCTTCAACCTCAGACATCCTAAAAGAGGAATTTCATTTTTGTAATGGACAGTTTTAAATGGCTGCACTCACAAAACAAACTGTGATGGTATTATTACGATCTCTGCAAGATTAATTCCCTGATGCTCATTCCTACATGTTGCAGTAAAACATGCATTCAGAAAGATAGAGGCCGTTGTAACTTCACAGTGAAATTAAATTGCAGGGTTTTACTTATCCTACAATAGAATGCTTCATATATTATTATGTTTATATGATATTGAATACAAAAAAGATATAAATCCCTCACATAATAAAAAATATTGTTGATGGTATTATTTTTGTAGCATCATACATTTTGAAATTAAATCATCGTGAGCTGAACATTTATTTTCTTCAGTGAGTAACTATGATTATTCAGTTCAGTGATTTTTAGTTGCACGTGTTGTTTTTATCGTCCACGTTTTCATTTCTTATGCAAACGTGGAAATTAATTCCTTCTGTGTCTTTTTTAATGTTGCATTTAATGATTATTTTAGCACAAATCTTAGCATGAAGCCTTGAGGACAATGATTTACCAGAGATGCTAAACAGATGGTTTGTGTTCTCATCACTTAACAACAATGGGAAACCCAGTCCTCACCAGTGGCCTCCACCATCCCCTCCAGGATGACCACAATCTCAAAGTCCTCCTTCTCCAGCTGGGACTGGGACATGTCCCAGAAAGGCGAATGTGTGTCGATCTCGTGGGAGATGACCAGCGGCGAGACGAGGAAGAGGCGGTCGTCTCCCGTCTCGAAGCCCACGCTGATGTCCGTCTGGTCCAGAGGGATGAACTCACCTGGAGGTCACAAGGAAAGGAGGCGAGGAAAGGAAAAGAGGAGGAAGAGATTGAAACAACAATCACATAAAACACGTCATCATTGGTTTTAGAATAAAGAGGAAACAATATTATTATTCAAATTATCTAGGTTGTGTAGCTATGAGGGAAGACTCCCACTGGCAGCGCACACACTTGTTTGACGTTGTGTGTCGTTTGAAGTGGAGGTTTCTCTCCTCTAGAGTTTCCTGGCGGCCAAGACCAAGGCCGTCCACAACCATTTGACCCGTGGGCACAGGCGGCTGGTGCTGGGACAACTGGGACAACTGGGGCTGAGGAGTGTGGTAGAACTGAGCTGTTCAAAACCGCCGTCTTGACCACCAGGAAACTCCTTTACTTCATACGACATTTCGACAGTTGCTACAACAAGATGTCTCACCTTCCTGAGTCTGTTTGGACTTGATGAGCTTGGCCCTCATGTTGGCTCCGACGATGTGGGAGCTGCGCAGGTCTCCGACTCGGAACATCAGACAGAGCTTGTCGTCCCTCAGGGAGATGACGGCGTGTTTGGAGAACACCAGCGTCTCGGCTCGTTTGTTGGGCTGCGAGATCTTCACGAACATGCAGCCCACCTGGACACAAGGGGGGGGCAATATGAGACTCATGAGATATTCACACTAACCGGAGAAGCAGAGGATTTATGAAAAATGAATGACATCTCGTGTTTTTCAGAATCCATGATTAAAACATCAGCTGAACAACCGAATAGTCCTGAAGTAAAGATAAACAAACAGCCGGGACATATTCACCTGGTCGACTGAAAACAGGCTACAACCAAAAACATACATTTCTGGTTTCCAGCGTTTTACAAAACTAACGCTTGAATTTTCCTCATACTCATCGTCATGTTTTTAACATGCATAGTAAAACCGTGCCCACACACAGTATGCATGAGGTGCTAATACGACATGTTTCCAGCTCACATACATGCATAAACATGATTCTGCACGGACGTCAATGTGCGGATTCATCCTCATCAGACAGAGTGCTTACATGCTGCAGAAAGTCCGGCTGCATTAGCATTTCTCGTTTCCATCTGCACAGAATTAGTGTCATTTTGCCTGCGTGGCATTCATGCATTCACTCTCTCTCTTTCTCTCTCTCTATCTCTCTCTCCCTCTGCTCGATACAGAAAACGTGTGTATATTCAGTTTTTTATTGGATTAAGCTGAACTGACAGGAGAAAAGACTCTGACCGAGTATCTGAAAGCAAATTTTTTATGTATTTTAAAAAATTTCGTAAAAGGCTGAGCTCCTGATGCAGGTTTGATGTTTTGCGTTTGGTCTTCTCAGTGGATGTTTTCATCAGCATTTGTTTGTTAGTTATTTAGCAGGATTCATTAAATACAACTGACTGTTATCATTTGCAAAATCGGGTCCTAGAGACAAACTGGAGCAGGAGCCATCATGTGATCAGGTGGTTTTGAGTGCTATAGCCGGTGTATTAATAACTACAGAGTACTAAGTGGTCAGAAAACATCACAGCTGGTGTGATCCCATTGAAAGCTGGTCTCCAGTTTGACAAATACTAAGACTAACAGAATAATGAAACATTTGATTCACAAGTCAAATTCTTAAGACTCAAGTCTGATGTCAGATGCAGGAAGCTAACGGCCATATTTTATTTTCACAATAAAAACATACTGATCCTCTTTGTCTGTTAAACATTTGTCAAAGTCCTGTATCGTCTTTTTCACCTCCACTGAACAGCAGTGTTTAATCTAAATTACATTTCTCCATCCCTCAGTTTCCTGACCAACCCCAGTGCTCACCATGAAGGCGTTGACCATCGATCCCAGTATGGCTTGCAGCAGCAGCAGCATGGTGCCCACCGGACACTGGTCAGTGATGACCCGGTGGCCGTAGCCAATGGTGGTCTCTGTCTCGATGGAGAAGAGGAAGGCCGAGATGAAGCCGTTGACATTGTTGACGCACGGCGTCCAACTCTCGTCCTCCAGATGGTCCAGATCGCCCCTTGGGAGGAAAGGGAGAATGTGAGAGAAAGGGAAAGGAGAGAGGGGGAGTGTTAAGTGGGATAAAAAGAGTGAGATGATTTATATTTTTAGAAAGAAGGTGGAGAAGTTTACAGATGACTCATCTCTCCATCTATATTTATCGTCTGCTTTCAGCTAATTCTTGTAATGAACAAGCTGTAACCCGACTCATCACTTTTCAGTAGGATGGTTAACGTTACTTTTAAGCTGTCACTTCTTGTCGCTGCAGTATAACTCCACAGCTTCCATTATATATCATCACATGCAATATCTGGACTTTATCTGCTGGTTGTTAAGTCCTGTTCCACTTAGCGTCTGCAGAACTAATGTTCCCGTTTAACACGGCTTCACGAGGACAGCGAGGGCTAATTACTGAAAGTGGTGTTAAGTATTTTATATAATCTATAACTTTTATTGACCCGTGTTGGTGACCAAGGAGATGCGGCAGCAGCGACAGCGCGCAGCAGCGACAGCTCTCTGGCACCGCTAATGGATCGTAATTGATATAAAAAGGTCAGGATTTTACGAGACGAATACGTTAGCTAATTAGAGTGAGGATCCAGCAGACACAGCATCAAGTGAAGAGGTAGCACGTCGTGGTAAAATACAGCAGGAATATTAATACTGCTTTGTCATCTGCCTGTCCGGCTAACACACGGGAAATTTTTCCTTCATTGCAGAAACGTGGTGAGCAGCATCATCTCCCGTCTGAGTTGAGGAACAAAGGTAAGAAGGCAAAGTCCTCTACTAGCAAGAGGAAAGGAGTATACCCATGTATAACTAACCTGTGTAAACCCGCTAACCTTAGAGTAAAGCAGGTATTAGTACACATGATTTCCTTCTCAAGAAAAGGTAAGGGTTAGGGAAATTCACAAACTAACCCTAGCCCTTGTTAAAAAACATGCTATTCCTGGATCCGCCCCCTTAATGGAATGGTTTAAAGTTCACATGGTCGTACACGGTTCAACGATCCAGGTAAACACACTTCTATCCCCTGCACATGAATCTCACCTGCAGTAGGCGATGAGGTACCAGATGGCCCCGAAGAAGAGCCATGTGACGGCATAGGCCATGACGAAGACGAAGAGCGAGCAGCGCCAGTTCAGGTCCACCAGCGTGGTGAAGATGTCCGTCAGGTAGCGGTAGGTCTCCCGCATGTTCCCGTGCTGCACGTTGCAGCGACCGTTTTTCTCCACGTAGCGTTGCCTCTTGCGCCGAGTCCGAGCTGGTGAGATGACAGGTCGTTGGGTGGGTGGTGGTGGTGGGTGGGGGGGGGTAGCATTGAGATGAAGGAGGGATAAGATTGAGTTAGAAATACAGGAACATGCAAGGCGGAGGTGTATGAATGATGTCTCTCTCTTATGGTGAAACACCTGCAGCTTGAGCTTTGGTACTTTTATTCTGGAGACAAGGTCGAAGACAAATCTTCATCTGTCTCAGTTTCACAACCTGAGGTTTCAGAGAAGCCTTTGAAAACCCCCCCCGCGAAAAACTTCAAAAACACACACAAGGCCGCCCATCCACACTTCTGCAAAGTTCTGTTCTTTGAAGACGCAACTCCGACGGCAGTGAGAGGATGTGAGTTGAATGAAGGCACACAGAGAGACGGGAGGATAAACACAGGGAAGTGCCAGGGGACAGGACTCACTTAGAGAGACGCAGAGGGGCTCAGAGGAAGAAGAAGAAGAGGAAGAGGAAGAGGAAGAAGAAGAAGGGAGGATTGAAGAAATGAAAAGAGACAGGTGAGGAAGAAAGAGGAGATGAAGTGCGACAGGACAACCTCCTCAAACACACAGAGAAAATCTACAACATTGGACTTTAGTTATTGTTCGACCCTGAGGGAAGTCAGCATGATTTACTTTCTTTGTTTTGTTACTGTGGCTGCACCCAGAAATAAACAAAAACCATTCCAGTGTTTTGTCACTAACGTGGACAAAGGAGGTAGTTCAGCCCTAAATGTCCGTGGTTGTGTCTGTTCTATGAAAGGTTTCAAATTATAATGATTCAAACTGAATGATTACCACTAGTGGCCTTGTTCTTTTCCTGATCTTTGAGACTAAAACCTAATGTTTGCCAGAGAGGTTGCAGAGAAGTGGAATGTTCTGTTGTTTGGGTGAAACAGACACAAAAACAACAGACATCCAAACAGAGAGAAACCTGAGAAATCCCTTTGTCTTTAGCTTTGTGCTTGATTTGTTTACTCCTTCAGAAAGATGTTTGAAAAAGAGGAGAGAAAGTGGAGAGGACAAATGATAAAGAAACTGTGCAAGGCTGGTGAAATCCTTGAAGAGTGAGACACCGCAGCCTGAGTCAGGTTCAGGAGATTCACTACTGATGCAAGTGAGATGGGGAAGAGAAAGAGAAGGTCTCTCCACACTGCAGCGTCCATCAATACCTCCAAGTCTCTAGAGAACTCAAACACACCAATAATGATACATGTGCAACCTTCATCGTCATTTAATAGGTTCCCAGTTCATCATCCAGGACAAGAGGTCCCATTCAGAGTCACTCACCCCACCCGAATCGTCCCCTCTCCTTCTCCGCCCCCTGCGTCTTCTTCCTGGGCTCGTTGGCTTTGGCCTCCCGCTCGGCCAGCTTGTTCTGGAACGACCTGTGGACCCTGGCCAGGACCGGAGGATACAGCGGCATCTCCGTGGTGACGACGTGGCCCAGCTCCTCCGACAGGTTGAAGACGTCCGTGGAGGCGATGGCCTCGGTGGCCACCTCCACCTCTTCCCCGTCCCCCTTCTCCTCCACGGGGAGCGAGAGGGACTCTGGGCGGGAGGCGAAGACAGAGTTCTCCAGCGCCATGGTGTGTGTGTGTGTGTGTGTATCAAGTGTGTCGGTGTGTTTTTGTTTATCCTCCCTACGGCAGTCTCAGTCCAGTGGCTATTGATCGGAGCATTTGTTTGTTTGAATGAAACCTGGAATAGAAAAGAACACAAGGACGGAACACAGTCATGAAACTGATCAACTGGTTTGCCGTCAGCAAAATTCTCTGACGCACACGTTTTGAAAAGAAACACTTCAGAGATTCTGGATCTAATTCAACAACTCTCTGGTTCTCTTTTTGCTGTATCCTCATATTTAGGTTCAAACTACATGATTTTGAAAAAGAAAAGTCATTGTTCTCTTACTGCTCTTTGAAATTAAATATGATTTTAAACATGCAGACATCCTTTATGAGCCAAAGGGTCACAGGAATCTTATACTTAACGAGGTTTCAGCCCCTTTAATTTCTCCTCAGATACATTAACAGAGCTGATTTTACTTCCTGTCTCTGCCTGCACATTAGAAACAAACTGACTACATCATATTAAAAAAAAATGCAGAAATTTCATCTGTCGTAGTTTTGTAACTATTTATGTATCTGTGATTTATCTCTGATAGGAAGCCCCTGTGGGCCATATGCACATTACAGCCACGTTCACTGCTTTGCATGGTTTCATTAGAGGCCTTGGGGTAGGTGCGTGTGTGTGGTCCCCGTGTGTGTGCGTGTGTTGTGTGTTTGTGTTGTGTAAGTGCTCTAACTGCCATACTGAACGTATTGGATTTATACTACAGGCCTGATGAGGTTTCTTACATAAGTCCCACACAAGTCTGAGAAGCTGCTGGGTTGAATATGTGCTGCATGTGGGCAGTGAGACAGGCTGTGGGAGATGTTTGCACAGTAAAATGGAGTCGTGGTGCTCTGTAGCCCGGGATGGTGTGGGAGAGGAGACTGATGGGGACAATCAAGATGACGCACTGATGGATGGATCACAAATAGCCTCCATCAGGGGCCAGCAGCCAATAAGCTCCAGGTCTGTGGATTAATGTCAGGCAGCTGAGAAAGAACCAAATCTTACCTGCGCACTGAAGCGACTTGTAGACGCATCAAACCAGATGTTGTATCAGGAGGAAAACCAAAATGTGGTCCATGAGCGACCCGGGGTTTGCAGCCTTGGTTCGATGCCACCCATGTCTTGTGTTCGCCAGCAGCGACGCAGCGTCAGTCCGCTCCTGCTCCCTGCTCCTTCTCCTCCTCCTCCTCCTCCTCCTTCCTCTCCTTCTCCAGGAAAAACAAAGAGCACCTCGATCCGACCGCTCGGCTTCAGGCGCTGTGAACGAAAACACGCTCCGGTGCGAGATGGAGCATCACGACGGCTCAGGCGCAGAACGTCCGCGGCGTGTGAGGAGCATGTGTCGGGCGCTGGACGTGCGAAATGGTGGCGGCGGGAGGGAGAGCCGGCGGCGGCGCGGAGAGCTCCATCATCATCGGTCAGGTGTGAAGCCACCGAGCGGCGGAGGATGCTGCTGTCATCAGCCCAGCCCCTAACAGCCCCTACCGGCCCTGCCTCCTCTCACACTCCCCTCGGCTCCACCATAGAGGAGACCCTCCTCTCCCTCCTCTCCCTGCTGCCCCTCCTCTGCAGCTGCTCACAGGTCAAGCAGGAGGAAATGGGCCCTATGATGCAATTACACTTTAATTATTCAATCTGTGCTCAACGTGACTAAAGCTGTGATATAAACCTCACTTATTGTTATTGTTGTTATGTGGTTTTCTTTTAATGTGCATCATCATTCATGTAGGGCATTGGTAAAGCTATTACTTTTTGTTAGATATGAGTTTGTATGTATTTGTTCTTTGTATGTATTTGAATCTGGAGGCTGTGTCTGAATAATAAATGTCATCACTGATGTGTTTGGATTCTTCATTTCGGAAGTCATCATGTGTGGGTGCTTTGGTGATGATCATGACTTTTATAATTCAGACTGAGTGTCCAGATCAAACACAACACATCAAAGATTATAATGCATATAAAAAGAATAATAAGAAAAAGTAATGATGGTGATTAGAGTAATTTATAGTGATATTATTCACTGATACATCAACTTCTGCTGATCACATTGTCTCATTAGTATCACGTAAGTGATCAAATATATATTTAAAGGTTAAGTGTGGACCTGCTCCAGAAGTACATATAAGGTATATTTAAACATAAAGACGCCATTCTAGGGTAAATAAAACAACAATTAATTTAATATAGATGATTAGTAAAACATCACTTCAATTGTTTTATATTATATTTCTGCCAGTAGATAATTTCACCTACATCTTACACACTGGACCTGTAAATAAAAAAACGGTATTCTCCCTCCAGCCACTAGGGGGTGGTATATGTGACTGATGAAGCCGGTGCCCCTTCCTCCTTTTCCAAGATGTCGGTTTACGGGCCAGTGGTGAAAATTCACCCCGTCGTCCTCGCTTCTATCTGCGACTCGTACGAGCGGAGAAATGAGGGAGCGAGCCGTGTGATCGGGACCCTGCTGGGTAAGCGGAGAGTTCAACCCTCCACCCCGCCGGTGGGTGAGGACGCCTCGGTCGGGACCCGGTGGTGCGCCGCTAGCATCTTTTAGCTCGGCGGCTAACGCACGCTGGCCTTTGCGTTAGCCGCGCGCAGCTAGCCAAACAGCTAGCAGCTCCACCCGCTAACAGCTGGATGTCTGTTCTGTGGTTAAAATCAAGCTGGTTATGTTTATTTTATATGTTTTCATAACTCACGTGTTGTTAGAACACGAATCAACCGGGACCGGACGTTGTTATCACCCCCCTCAGTGATAGTTCGTCACGATTTTAGTCTGTTGCCTAGCTAGGAGGCTAACCAGGCTAAGATGACTGAATACTAACCTGCGTCTCTTCTTCTCCTCAGGAACTGTTGACAAACACACGATCGAAGTGACCAACTGCTTCTCTGTTCCCCACAACGAGTCCGAGGATGAGGTGCGTTGTGTAGTCAATCGTTCTGTGTGATGTTGTGAGTTTTTTACTGTTTACCATGTTCAACATGTAGTGAAGCCCAGTGGAAAGTCAGTCGACAGAACTCCCACCAGTGGTGTGGACACTAGAGGTAGACAAGGAATGTGACAACTTAATTGGTTTTGAGCTTCACATTAATATATTTGTATTTATACTAGTTGCCTCTGATGGTAATCTGCACATGGTATGAACACAGTAACTGGTGTTGATACAGCAGCATTGAGTTGGAATGTTCCAGAACCTTGGAGAAGAATTCAGTTCTCCAGTGTATTTAGGAAAATAATATGTAAACATCTAGAATGACTGTACTGGATGAGTTGTAAGAAAGTGGATTTTTATCATTGGACAATCAAAGTGTCATGGATGATCATGAGTTGTTGACATTTTGTATTGATTCCACAATTCCTGTATAGTTAACCCCAGGTCTCTTCTTCTGGTACTTTCTAAAGGAAGTTGTAGCTACGATATATAAACTAGAGAATATCAGAAAATATGGTTTGTCCAGACAAGTTGTGAGGACACTGCCAATCTTTGCCAATAAATGACTTGTATATAAAATGAATCCTCTTTGACAACAGGTGGCCGTGGACATGGAGTTCGCCAAGAACATGTACGAGCTCCACAAGAGGGTTTCTCCCACTGAGGTCATCATCGGCTGGTGCGTCTCTAAACCACATCTGGAATTTCAAAGACGATATTAAGAGGAAACGTTTTATAACAGATATCTTTCCTCACAGGTACGCCACAGGCTTTGACATCACAGAACACTCAGTGCTCATCCACGAGTACTACAGCCGTGAGGCCACCAACCCCATCCACATGACCGTGGACACCGCGCTGCAGAGCGGCAAGATGAACGTCCGCGCTTATGTCAGGTTGGTTGATCCTCCTGTCTGTTGCTCTTTGTTTGAATGATCCACTGTGTTTACCACTGATGGTGAATCTGACTGTGCACCGTTCTCCCTCGTACAGCGCGCAGATGGGTGTGCCAGGAAAGACCGTTGGTGTGATGTTCACCCCACTTTCTGTCAAGTATGTCCAGTTTGACACCGAGAGGATAGGCGGTAAGAATACACCGAATAAATTGGGATCGCAGTTTGAAAACAAAATCCTTCCTGATGAAATATCTTTGATCTTGAAATGGCTCCTTTTCCAATTTGTCATGTGGTTTAATGTTATGAGCGATCCTTGAGTATTTGCTTCTTCTTTGCTCTGAGTCATTCAGTTGTATTAACAGTCCTTCTCTGTTGCAGTGGACCTTCTCCAGAGGACTCGTTTGACTCCCAGTCGCACCCAGGGGCTGACCTCCGATCTGTCCCAGGTCGCTGGATCCGCCGCACGGGTGCAGGACATGCTAACCACCATGCTCGCGTACATCGATGATGTGATGGTGAGCATTAAAGTTCCTGTAGTGTCCGTAAGGGAGCACACAAACCCTCCCCATGTAAACAACACAATCCCAACGATGAGACGTTACCTGCTGCTGTTGGTTTTCCTGGTCGTACTCCAGCTGTTTAATAATTTATTAATACAACGTCTCTGTGGAGATCTGTGTGAAGTATTCAAGTTTAACTCTAACCGCTGCTTTTAAATGTTGTTCGATCCGTCTCAGTCTGGCAAGGTGGCGGCAGATAACAGTGTGGGCCGTTTCCTGATGGACCTGGTCAACAAGGTTCCCACCATCCCAGCGGAGGACTTTGAGAACATGCTCAACTCCAACATCAACGTAAGTTCATCAGCCGGAAATCTGCTGTTGCTGCTGGTGGTTTTTCCTCGTTGGATTTGGAGCATCTCCATCAGCCTTCAGTTTTTCTTTAATTGCTGCACTCAGGCTTGTTCTTTGTACAGTGGCACACCCACTGATAATGGAAAGCATTTAATCAGGAAGCATTTAAACAGGGCGTCAGTGCTCAACTGGAGCTGTGTTCCCCGACCCACTTTACCCAGCACTTGTGTTTGAATAGCAGGAGCAGTGGTTGTTACAGCTGTTGTTAGGACAAATTTATTCACTGTGTAATATTTAACTTTTGTATCTTTGCAATGCTGTTGGGATATTTTACTCTTTTACCCGTATTTCCTCCCTGTAATAACAAAATGTCAATGCTCTGTTTTGTCGTTGCAGGACCTGTTGATGGTGACCTACCTGTCGAATCTGACCCAAGCACAGATTGCCCTGAATGAGAAGCTGGTGCTGCTCTGAGGGGATTGCTGTATTTAATTTTTTGTACACTTTTCTTTTCTTTTTTTGACTGAGATGAAGAATAAAGATGTTAAACAGTCATAACGTTCTAATTCCCTCTGATAACACAGTTTGGCCTTCACAAATGACTAATGAACTTTACAGGA
Source organism: Pseudopleuronectes americanus (assembly GCA_038501795.1). Taxonomy (NCBI): domain Eukaryota; kingdom Metazoa; phylum Chordata; class Actinopteri; order Pleuronectiformes; family Pleuronectidae; genus Pseudopleuronectes; species Pseudopleuronectes americanus. Next base: position 128,565 of record JBAMIH010000061.1, on the reverse strand, counting down.
AGGGATATATGGCTAATTTGATCTGGCTCGTTGAATGAATGTTACTGTGCCACATCTGAGACAGCTGGTATTTACCACTGTTAACTCCTTGTAGTGCTGCCTCCGTGGTGTACAGCCTGTTCTTTGCTCTATTCATACATTATTTGGACTTTAAAACATCATAATAAGCAAAAGTTTGAACAATTTGACCTGTTTCTTTTGTCTAGTTGTGTCTAAAGATATTCTGTTTTTAATAATTTAAAGTTTTCACTGGTAAGAAGCTGGAACTGGCAAATGTTTTAAGTTGAGGCAGAAATGTTAGCAAAATGGTTTTCAAACTTTATTTTTGATCAAGTAAGAAACTGGTGCAGATATAATTGATTCACATTAATCTTGATTGACATGTGACCTTTGACAGAATTAAGACCAACAACATTTTATTGTAAGACTATTTATTCTTTACATAAATATACATTCAAATCAGCGGCAGAAGTTTCTCATTTGATGGCAAACCCCCGGTGACAGGCTTAGTGCAAAGAGTGGGCATGAGAGGCAGAGTTTAGAGCCGGTCATAGGGGGGTGCTCTCCGGCTTCTGATTGCTGAGACGCTCCGGGGTCGTCCTGCGCTCACCGGGGCTTCGGTTCCGAGTCTGCGGCCTTTGCACCTTTGCTCTGCGGCTTCACCATCTTCTCCACGGCCGCGTACCCCTGCACGGCCCGGTCGTACACCGACTCCCCGGCGGACCTGGCGATGGCGGCCGCTCGCTCCGGGTAGTAGAGGGAGGAGCTCAGGGTCACCAGGCCGGCCGGGTACAGGAGCCTCTTGGTCCGGGAGCCTCGGGCGAGCAGCAGCCCCAGGACACCGGTCAACCCGATGACCCCTGCCCGGGGGTAGAAGCCCTTCGGTGGGTCATTCAGGTAGGAGTAGGCGTCGTGTCCTCGCTGGAACACGCTGTGAACTCTGGGCTGGATTCGGCTGTACGTGTCCTGCCACCAGGCGGCGTGCGGCTCCAGCAGCTTCCTGAGGGAGGCCACGCTCTGCTCCAGCTGACCCGCCTCGGGCTCCTCGTACCCGGGGCTCTGCGGGGGATCCGCGTACAGAGACAGCTCGTCCCGGTTCAACACGGAGCCGCTCGCCGCCTCCTTCTCTCCGTCCCCGGCGGCAGCAGCACGGACGGTGCCCGGTAACAGACCGAGAGTCCCCGGCATGACACCGCTACCTGTCACCTTCAACATGATCCCCCCAGGGCCGTGCGTGCACTACGGCGTCCGGCAGGAGTCACTACTAATCACTCCGCCTTTCAGCTGACAGCACGTCCCACAAAGATACTTATAATGTTTATCATCCATTGACCTTAACATTGTGTCTGTGCTTGTTATTAGGACCCGAGCACAGTACGGGACCATTGTAATAACACTAACATTCCATTAAATTTAGTTTAGTTGCTCAGGTGATAGAATAACACTTGTTTTTTCACATAATATTTAATTCCAATCATGATTTATATAAAATAACACATTAATTGGGCAAATAGTCACTTTTCAATTTGCTTTGAAGTCACTGTTTCAGTGGTCATAGGTCCCTTTGATGTCTTATGATAAATATTTATATGATCTCAAGAGTGGGACACGTGTTTTTGACCTGAACAGATCTATTGGTGTGTATGAAGTGATAGTGATAGTGATAGCACCACCTACTGTCAGAAGGAGGTAAGCTTCGTTTGACAACTTTAATTCGATTTACATTAAATTTTCACCATGTAGTCTACACTTCACACAATTATTTTTATAAAGGATTTAATTAAAACATAGTTATAAGGATATCACGGTTATTTAGCTCTTAAAGATATTTAGTCACTAATGATTCATGGGGAAGTGTGTGAGTATGAGCACTCTGTTTTATATATAGTTATTTATAGTCCGTGTTATTATATATATAAATTTATGAATTTATTTTAGTACGCAGTGCATTGCTTCTAATATATATTTTTTTTTATTTCAGCACGTGCACATTTTTTGGAAGGGCTTTTCTTCTGGTCTGTGACGTCACTGGTTCCCGTGACAACCCAAGAGCCTGCTCGTCTCCAAGGAAACGGAGAGCGTCAACAGCACCGTGCAGTGTTTTCTCAGTTCTGACGCGTTTCTACGTCTGGTTCCTGATCCGGGATTAAAACAGCGTCAGTTGATTTTTCTGGGATTAAGTAAAGTTTTGTTAATGGAGGGTTTTGTTTCCTCCGCTCAGAGTTTACAGGCTCTGTCTGCTCTGTTATCCACTGGGCAGGAGGAAGATGATGAAGAGGAAGAGGGCACAGTAAGTTCACTGGTGGAAGAATCAGTCACTTTGCATTTCCACTTTGTCTAAATATTCTGTTACCAGTACATTTCTTCATTCTAAAAGTAGGTAAAAGTATTATCAGGGACACGCAGCCTCTTTTAGATACATTATCATTATTGGATTATTATCACTGATGAATTAATGCACAAGCAGCATTTTATCCTCACAGTCACATCATCGCACATAATTAATCTGCAAAGTAAAACCTAAAAAATGTAAAATAAGTAAAAGCTCCCACTAGAAAATGAAATACTTTAGTAAAGTGTCTTAAAAGTACTTATTAAGTAATGTACTTGTTTAATATACATCACACCACTGGATTTTGTTGTTGTAATATTTATTATAAGTACATCTCAAATAGATGAATAAGTATAGTTTTACTGTATGGAACTCTCTTATACCAGAATGACTGGGTGCCATTTCTTGGGATTTGAACTCGCACACAGTTGTTTATTGACAAAATCTGTTCATCTCCACAGAAGGTGACAGCCCTCGCAAAGCTGGGTCCTGGAAGCATTGGTCCCCCACCCACAAAACATAAAGAAGGTAATACATCTGAATTTGTTATTGTTATAGAAACACAGAGTCAAGTTACAAACTGTTTGTTCATGTGTGTGCTGGTGTCTTTTTAGTGACCACTGCCTGTGTGAGGAGGAACAGTAAAGATATCTGGAGCGAGGAGGAGGTGGCTGACGGCTCCCAGTTCGATGATCTGACCGACCTGCGGCCACAGCCTGAGTGAGACCAACACTTTCCTCTGTGTGCTTTTCTGAACTTCTTCTTTGGATTCTGTCCGATCTGGAGGGATTCTAATGAGGTGGATACTGAACTAGTTGTTTTTTCTTGTACCCTTGGTGTCCAGGTATGAAATCATCCTGAAACAGAGCGTGGGGACAGAGGACGTCTTCTTGGGCTTGAGTGGAAAGGATCCATCGTCCATGTGCTGTGAAGCCATACTGGTACTTCAAACTTTATAAACCTCAATGAGATGTTGGTATATACTACAAAATGTATTAGTTTGACGATGATATTAGCCAAAACATGATTTGGAAGCAGAAAACGACGGCATGAATATGGATTCAGTGGATTCCTTTTAAAAGTTCACTTTCATCCTCCACTATGGGTATAAACATGTTAACAGCATGAAGAAGGGAAATAGAGAAAGACTAATTGTTTAAACATCAGATTGAATAAAGACTAACAAAGGTTTCCCTATAGTTTTCATCCTTGTTCATCCTGGTTTTTCATTCTCTTTATTAGACATCGCAAATTGCATTTCTTGGATATTTAACCCCAGTAATATGTGGAACTCCTTTAGTATTAGTCTGCGCTGTGTGAAATATTAAAGAGGCTGACTTTTTTCCTCCTCACAGGTGAAAATCAAACTGCCAGACACTAAAGCAACAGATGTGGTCCTAGACGTACGAGAGAACTTCCTTGATCTGCGGACACCAAAGCAGTAAGAGATGCTTTGAAAAATGTTCTCTTTAATTCTGAATCCCCCCGAGACGAGGCAGCTGCAGTTCAGACCAAACGCTCCAGTTCCCAGACAGTTCCTTTTAATCAGAGCTTCACGTATTCCGATTAGAGCTTTGATTTGCTGCTCTGCTCAGCTCTGAAAATCTTCCTCTCTCAGATGCTACAGGCGCACTCTCTCCTCCTATTTAACCTGCTTGTCTCTCTCTCTCTCCAGCAAACTGGGTCTCCATCTCCCAAACGCCGTCCACAGACATGAGGGCAAAGCTCAATTCTTCAGCGAGCGAGAGGAGCTGCAGGTGACGCTGATGGTGAAACGGCCCATGGATTTTATCAACATGCAATAAGACAAGAATGAGAACGTCCCCATGGGTCTTCACAGGAAACAGAAAAGAAGTGATGGAGACATAAACTATCTGTGTTTAGAAAAAAAAGAGAAATGATCAGTGTCTATCCTTTATGTTTCCTGGAAGTCTCACGTGTAAATGTTGAGTTCATGCTGTTATTACGTGTATCACCACTGATTGTAGGAAATATTTATATGATGGTTTTCCAATAAATGTTAAAAATGCTCTACCTGTGTCTGAGTGATTTTTCTAAACTGAGAGTGAATGGTTGTTTGTCTCTATGTGTGTTTGTCTCCCCTGCAATACGCTGGCTGTGTCAGCTGATATAATGGATGCATGATCACTTTTAATCTACATTGTAACTTGCAACTCCAGTTTTTAAATCAATAGTGAAAGGAAATTTAGCATAATTTTGCCTTGAAATGTGTTTAAATTTCAGAAAGAAACTGAATTGTGGTTTTAGTTGGCTCAGGAAACACTGCACAAAAAGAGGCAGGATATCTAAATATCTGCAGGCTCTGAATCCAGATGTCCTGCAGTCAAATCAGAATGTTAAAGTGAAAGTTTCTGATGATTCAAACCTCAAACTACTTCACGATGCACACACTGATGTCTTCACTGACCTCTGACCTGAACATCACTTCTCCTACACGCTCCTGAAGACCTTCTCTGTGACTTTGTGGTGGAGGAAGAGCCTGGACAGACCCCCTGGACCCAGAGGAGGAGAATAGGAGCTGAGTGGTTTTCTTTTGGAGACCCAGTCCCCCTGCAGGACACCATCACAGCACTGGGCAGCAGTAACATTATCACAGGTGGATCCCTCCTGCTGCTGCTGCTCAACCAGTTCTGCTCCCAGTCGACCACGTGCACCATATCTCACTCTGCATTTCAACTAAATCAACTGTTTATTAATCATTTTCTATTCATATCAATATCATATCAGATGTAATACTGTTGCACGGTTTGAATTTTGTGAACACATTTGTATTTCTTATAGTAGCTAATGTCTGTATTGTATTTATTAATCATGTATTACTGGTTCACTTTGCTGCTGTAACGTGGTAAATGTCTATATAGTGGGACTAATAAAGGAATATCTGATCTTATCTTTATTTTAAATCTGTAGGTGGATCTTAAACATTTATCATTCCATGATTATCTTAGTTCCTTGTGTTTTTATTGTTTTATTTACACATGTGTTAAAGTTAATGTGAATTTTTCACTTCAAACGCTCAAAAATATGTAATATTCCTGGAAAAGACCAAACTTTTCCACCAAGTCCAAAGACTCTACAGTTGTTGACTTTCTGCAAATCATAATAAAACATTTGATTAAACAGACATAAAGTTGAGTCTGTGGATGAGGGGGGAGGACCAGTGAGAAGAGCCGCCCCCCCCCGGAGCTTCGTTACCGCAGCAGCAGCCTCGGCGGTGGTGTGATCATGTGACGCCTGCGTTTCCGACACAACAATACAAACACCGTGTCGGTCCGCGTCCACGCTCCCACTCGCTCGCTCCCCCTCCCCAGCGCCTCGCTCTCGGTATGGCGGACGGCGAGCGGTCCCCGTTACTATCCGACCTGGGAGATGGAGCTCTCGGCAGCGGTAACGGAGGAGTGTCTCCCGGCGCGGCGCCCTACGGTGTGCCCACCAAACCCCTGAGTGAGTACCCCCGGTGCCCGGCGCTCCGCCCGACTCCCTGCCGGAGCTAGCCGCAGCTAGCCTAGCCTAGCACTGACTGGGCATTCTGGGTACCCGGCTAGCTCAGCTGTGACAGCCACATAGAACCGCCTGCTTCTTACCATGACGTGCAGGATGTGATGCCAGCTGGCGGGTTGTTTTTATGAACAACTCCCGGTGTATTTAATAAACTGTTTTTTATATCATAATGTTGCTGAAGGGAATCAGCCCTGAGCTAACTAGCTAGCTAACCTAGCAGCCCCTCTTAGCTAGTAGCTTGCCAGCTAGCTGCACTTAGCACCAGCACAGCTTCAGGTTAGCAGCTCAGATATATCATCTCTAACCTTTATTTTATTTACACATTTAATTTGATTTGTTGCACGTTTTGCAGCAGCCGGCTGGTTCCCACTGTGCTCACGAGCTAGCTCAGTGCACCGCTCAGGCAGCTAGCATCTGAGAAACACCTGATGTGATTGACAGGGATGAGAGCCGTGATGGAGGCTGCTGCTGGAGGCTGCAGGACGCAGCTGCGACCAATGGCCGCTCACAGAGGGAGGGACTGTGTCGTTAATGGAAACAGCCTGAGATATTAATTATGTTTTGCCCCCTCAAGCTGCTCTGAGATCTGCTGGGCTGGTCCCTCCTGTGCAGGGATCAGACTCTGTGTTGCATCAGATTTGCTGACAGAAGTGTGACCAGCTCAGTTTCCCTCTGACTCTGAGGAACACACAGGCTCCTGTTTGTGTCGAGACTAAACCTGGCTCAGCATTCCTGGAGTGTTTTCCCTCCAAAGCTCCTTTCAGTTGAACTCGAGGTGAAATCGTATTACCCAGTTAATCGTATCGTAAGAAGTTACTCGTCATGGGAGTTGAGGCAACTCTTTGTGACTGCTGTTTCCTTCCCAACAATCCTTCATTTGTCACTCACTGCTGATCCTGCTGCTGTTTTATTCACTGCTCTTTCTCCTCCCTTGCCCCCCCCAACCTCCGTCCCATCCAGGCTTTCCCCCGTTCCCCAGCCCAACTCAGCCCTCGGTGCTCCTCGGGGAGGATCCTCCACCCTACTCCCCGCTCACCTCCCCGGAGAGCGGCAGCGCCCCTGTTATCAACTGCAGGGTGTGTCAGAGCCTGATCTCCGTGGAGGGCAAGATCCACCAACACGTGGTGAAGTGTGGGGTCTGCAATGAAGCCACGGTACGTTTTGAAAGGAGTATGTATAACACATACACAGCCTACTTATATATACTGCATGCAACACACTCGCATGGAAAATAAACACGTCCAGTATTTTCCATTTTCGTCTAGCAGGGTATGTTAGGTTAATTCCTAATACTTCTACCTCAAAATGATGCAATAAATGACTCAAAGTAGTGAGGATTAACGTTTTTAATAAAAACCCAACAGATTCATTATCAACATCACTTTGAATAATCCACAGAGCTCACAGTGAGGTCACTAATGGTCTCTGTAATCCCATTTTCTTGAAAAGTTGTTTCAATAAAACAGTTCTCATTAATCAACTCTTTGTATAAACTGTGCATAGTGTTTAAACGTGAGGGGAACTTCACTGTAATCAGGGAGATTGGGATTCTGAGAGTTTCCACCATGTTGGACATCAAGTGGCTCATTTGATGACTGAAAACAAAGAGCTGATTTTCCATCACAGCCACTAATCACTGCTCTGATTTAGTTAATTGGTCGTCCTTCATATTATATGATCGCATTGACATGTCTATAACTTTAAAGGCGATATTTGTTCCAGATTTTCTTAGACAACATATAGAGGAGAAACAAGTTTAATTACTTGATTATTAATAGCAGAACTAATTGGATTTTTGATTTACAATAAACAAAGTTAAAATTTAATTTGATTGACATTTGAGTGTAGATATTATGAAGATGATGTTGTGAGAAGATAAGGAGGCAATGCAAATCAAATGGAGCCCAACTCATAATATTAGTTTTCACTCCCACTCTTATCTCCCACCTTGAACGTCCCTCCCACAGCAGATTTATGTGACGTTCATAACAGAGCAGATCTGGTTCATGAATTTACTGATGCAGTGAAGAGACCTATCACCTAACAGACAGCAGTCTTATCTAAAGCCCAGAGGAAGGTGCAACGTGATTTGTATAATGTTAAAACACGGAATCTCTCAGAGAACAATGGACTCTACAAACGACTCTGGCCTGCAGTATTATGGGAGCTAATGAGGCGATACAGAGAAATTTGCCCCAACAGTTGTAAACGGCCACAAACCTTGTAAAGAATAGAATTGTAAAATTGAACAGAAGGTGTAGCAGCTGTTTGGAGTCGCGAAACTGAATTTGAATTTTAAATTGAATTCCAAATGTTTTGTTTCTCTCTCTGTTGTTATTGTGATTATTCGAGTTAGAAGTTGTGCTAAGCAATCCTGTGGCTCTGCAGCACTTTTCTAACGGGCGTTTAACAAGAATCTGTGGAACTGACAAGAGATCGTCTACAAACACGGCGGTTACAATTTATCTCGCTGTGGGAAAGACTGTGGATAGCAACTGTCTCTGTCTGTAGTCTGAGAGATAATGTTTCATTTTGAAGGTTATTCTCCACTTGGCAACTTCACCTTATCTTCAAATATACGGAGGTGTGAGTAATTCTGGGACTCTGATATTTGTTCTTATCCTCCATCGATTATGGTCTTGAAAAGTCTTCAATCTAACTTGTGGAAACTCCAGAATCCCCGTTTAACTCTTGTCTTTACCTCATCTGCTACCATGACTCAGGATGAGCTGTTTAATTATCTCTTCTAGGCCACTTGTGGAGTAACAAGCAGAAACATAGGTCTCCTTGTACTTTACTCCCATCCCTTGGCTCCTAACCTACAACTACAGTACAGCTACTCCTCTAAGATACATACTCCCTCATGTAGTATAGGATAATTCTGGTCTATCAATAATAATTGGGTTGTTATTTACCCTTATTTTGTATTTGTCGTCTCACCTCTACCGTCTTGTGTGTCTCTGCCTCCCTCTGCAGCCCATTAAGAACGCCCCAGCAGGGAAGAAGTACGTCCGCTGCCCTTGCAACTGTCTGCTCATCTGCAAAGTCACTTCCCAGAGGATCGCCTGTCCCCGACCATACTGGTGGGAAATTCATACTCAACCTCTGTGTGTGTGTGTGTCTGTTTGTCTGGGTACATACTGTGTATTAGTGTGTCTGTGAGAGAGTGAGAGAAGTGAAGCAGAGGAAACAAGGTGCAGTGGGAGTAACAGTACCTCAATTAAGACTCTGTTCCCTGCGCAGCTTACATGAGGTGCTCAGCAAGCGGGACGAGGAAAGAACAGCCTCATTAGAACAGCTGCATCCTGGGTTTCACTTCTGCATGTCCTACATATTATGAGAGGTGTAGCTCTAGGGGTCACACACTGTGTGTGTAGTGTGTGTGTTTGTGTTTCACTTCTGTATTTTATCACAAAGGAAATTATGTCAAGGTTTAATTCACAGTGTTTGCTCCACACACAAAAATCACAAAAGTAGAAGGGCAGAGTTCATACCTCTGTCAAGGCCCAACAGTTTCCTTATGAAACCTTATTTAACCCATTAAGACCTAAGGCCCAACATAAAAACCAAGTGTAAAACCTAAACACTGAAAACAACCAAATTACACCTGAACTGACAGAATGTCCAATGTTCACAAAAACCTTAATTTGTCAACCTCCGAAGCAGATAGACACATGAAAGGGAAAATCTGAGTGAACTTTGTATCTGGTCTAAAGGGGTTTGATTCCCTAGATCTGGATTTTTATTTGATTCTCCAAATTGCACGTACTCCGATTTCAGTCCCCAGAACTTGACTGATTTTCAGGATTCATTAATTATTCTCTGAGAAATCAGCAAAAATGTGAAAAACACCATAATGTTGAAGTAGGTGGGGGGAAAAATATCCAGTATTTGATTACAACGTGCTTCCAAATTTAACAGATTCTTCCTTGGGTCACGCCTCACCCCTCCACAAAATTCCATGGAAATCGGTCGTGTTGATTTTGTGTAATCCTGCTGACAAACACACAAAAACATAACCTCCTTAGCGGAGGTAATTCATTCAGTATCTTTCTGCTTTATACTCTAAATTCCTGCTGTGTAGCTACCAGCCATATGCACATTTAGCAAATCCGTTCACATTATCATATTAGAGGGCAGAATGAGCACAGAAGCCACATATCACAGTAAACCAGGATAAGTTCCAAAGTCGTGCTATAGATCACTTGTGTAGCATTTTGTTTTTATTATCCGGGGCATAAAGAAAACATCACAGGGCGGCTGACAAGTTCACATCCAGCTTGAGAAAGAAAAGAGAGATTTCTTTTGTCCTCTGTCGGGAAACTTGCTGAGTGAAAAGCAGCACAACAATTCTTCCAGGTCAGATGTGTTGTGGTTTTTATCATCACAAACACACGGCTGATGTCACAGAGAAGTGCTCGGCTCTGGCAGCTCATCTGAACGTCATGCTGCCGCAGCCGGGTGTAATTGCTCAGAAAGATAAGATTCCCTTGTTTATGCTCGAGGCATAAAATGAGCAAGAGCAACATTTTTAGCCATCTCTCTTTTTTTAGTTTTTTCTTTCCTTAATCTTCTGCTGCTATTTAAATTTGTGTCATGTTAAACTGTAAATTGTAAATATCTGAAATCTATAATTTATCTGTCACGTCTGCTGCTGATCACAGGGTTGGACTCGAGGCTAATTGAGGTCTGCATGTTAATCAGTGGCAAGACATTATTTCATGAAATGTGCCATCTTTAACAAAAATATGACTTTCACTCTTAAACCAGTCATTTCTTTGACGTTATTTTAAATTTAATGCCTTTCAAACAAAGTGCAAATCTTATTCTTATCACTTATTTTTATTTAGTCTTTTCCTTTAAATTACTGTGTCTGACAATCAAACTTGTGCTTTCATAGCTGAGAAGTGGGATTTATCTTGACTCTGATGCAGCTGTCCCCGCTCTGGCTTTTATTCCATCCAACCACAGGTTGTCCAAATTTTAATAAAGACGTCCTTAAAAGCTGTAAATAATCCCCAAAGGCCCCTTTTCCCGATTTTAACTGCATCTTCAGTCTCAGTTTTGCTTTCAGTCCAGGTCAGTCAGACTAAACCAGACACATCGACGTGCTGTGGCCTGATCACTGACTCTGAGCGGTTGTCTGTTGTCAGTTGTGGTCGGTTGTCAGTAAAGCAGCGTTAGTGGTAATGATGAGGAGGAGCATGATCTGTTGCTGCTGCCTTCTCCACATCAGCAAAGTGAAGCGACTGCTCATGTCAAACACTGAATAATATCTTGAGTCATCGGTGGTGTGTGGACGCCGACTGAATGTGTGTCTGTCTCTTCACAGTAAGAGGATAATAAATCTGGGTCCAGTTCATCCTGGTCCTGCCAGTCCTGATCCCCAGCCAGCCGGGGCCCGCGTCTCCTGTGGACACTGCAGCAACACCTTCCTGGTAAAACTCAACTGTTTCTTTGTTTTTTTAGATTTACACTTGATTTGAATCAAAAACAGTCATTAAATTAGAGTTAATGGAATTGTTTGATTTTAGGGTGAAATTGGCAGATTGGCTAGAAGATTGAGGCGTAAATTGCACAAATGAGAGACGTACAGGTCCTTTAATTTAATGCTTCGTAAGCACCCAGTAAAACTAAACAAAAACAATTATCCCCTGAAGGTGAAAATCTCAAATCTGGATCACAAACCAAATCCTTCTTGACCTCAGAGTTCAGCACATGTTCCAAAATCCTTTGAGCTCAAATGTCCACGTCTGAGCTTTTCTTCATTTTGAGCCTTTTGCTTTTCACAGCTCTGAACTTTAGAGCCGTGTAAAGACTTGAGACCTTAGCAAGAAGGAAAGTGAATCGAATGTGCTTCACTGATGAAGTGCAGAAGGCTTCCTGTCCCAGTGGCCTCTCGTCAGCTGACTTCAGTCCCTGAGTCACTCTCCTTCCTCTCGCATAATTAGTTTCTCTGACAGTCAACATATTACATTAGAGCAATGTGATATCCTTTTTCTCTCTGGAGCGACAGATGGTAGCTGTTAAAAAACCCTAAGATATGAGATATATGAGATAAGACCTAAGACATATCGTTAATATACAGAAGAGCAAATGAGCAAAGGTTTTAAAGAATAGCAATCGACTCTAATTACTAACTTCAGCATTTGTAGTATTGCTTTTATTTAAACTGACAGCAATTGATTACCATTATCAACCTCTTTGGCAATCAGTAGGAAATCCGGTGCATCAGAGCAGCCTCCGTTAAAGTCTCTGGCACAAGTCTCCACCTCCTCTGTCTCAATGACAACATCCTATAAAAGACACAACCAACAAAATCACTTTCACTATAGGAAGCCCAAATCAAATAGGAAGTGTTTTTGAAGAGGTGATGAATCGTTGTGCAAAGTAGTTGAATAATAAAAAATTCCTTTGCTATATTGGCTTCTATCAGCAGCTGAAATATGCTGTGACAGTTTCAGGATGTGTGTTGTTAAACGTTTCCCTGCACAACTGAAAAGCCGAACCCCCGTTGCACCAAGCCAAGTAGATAAATGTTGAGTTATTGGTCCAGATCAATAATCCTATAAACTCTCAGCTGATATAGTCTGGCCACTTTGTGCTAAAGGGAAAGTTAAAGTCTTAACTTACTCCTCTTTAACAATGTGTGGGACAGATAAAGATGGTTTGGGATATGTGCTGAAAGGAGGGAGGGCGGCGTGGCCAGAGAAAAGGAAGAGACGGGCTGTAAACAGATTGTGAGATAGATGCTACAGGGTGTTTAGCATTCAGCTGGACCTTCCCCTCCTGCTAGGAGATACGGTGGCTGAATGAAAATACAAATCTGCTCCCCGGGTGGCGTCGCACTGAACCCTTTGTCACAGATTTAGTGATTACGCTCTCCGTGCTCCTCATACGGCCTCTCCATCAGAATAAGAAGAATGTACAGCACGCACAGTGGATTGTGTTCTCATAAACACACCTGAGCGTCAGGGAGGGAACTAAATGTCTACACCCTGAGAGAAAGCCATTTTTCTTTATCATGTTTTTTTTGTATGGTAAGCAGCACCTGTTGGCAAGAACTGGGATAGTTGTATTAAATTTCTGAAAGTGTGTCATCAATCCAAGTGCAGCTGCAGGCGAATTTGAATAAGGTAAATAAGATTTGTATTGGCTGCGCATCATGCCTACGTGCATTCAAAGAATCAGACACATCAGTGCAGGTTTACCTTGAACAGGCTTATAGCTGAGACATATTCTTATTAATTTGATCGATTGATTTATTTAAGGCATTTATCTTGAAAACATCCCAAGCTTCTCAAATGTGAGGGTTGTTGCGTTTCTTTCTTTTGACGTTCGAGCAGCAGAAACACTGGATATTGACATTTACATTTAATGTGATATTGAGAGTGAAAGTTTTGTTATCATCATCATCATCATCAATGAATCCCTCATCTTTTCTCTTTGTGATTCTCAGTGGACAGAGTTCACAGACCGGACGCTGGCCAGATGCCCACACTGCAGGAAAGTGTAAGTAGCCATAAGCAATGAATCCCTTTCACCACATCAGGCTCACTGTGCTTAAATAAATTGGATTTTTGTCTTTTACTTTTTATCTCATGCTTTTTAAATAGAAAAACCTAAGAGTGAGCAGGTAGTGTCCTCAGGGGCGTACAAGGACAGGACACATCGTTTTTATGGGGAATCAAATCTGTGGCATCCTTTTGTATGTTTATGTCTCAAAGATTACAATTTTCCAGAGTTCATGTCAAAAGGAGATAAACCAGACTATAACATCATGAGGTTTCTGATCTGTAGGATTTAGCTCTATGTATATTTTGCGCCTCAGGAATTGTCTTTGAACTAACTACTACTAATCACATTCCCGAAACCACCGGTTCCATAAGCTTCTTAACATCACGAGCGAAATGGCTGCAAAGTGAAATGTGCCAGTGTGTTAGTTGTGTCCCTGCAACAAGGTGACCTTAAGCAGTTTCTACAAACGGCTTTAGTCAGGAGATTTCACTTCGTCACATCCAAAATAGCTTCAAGATGGATTGAGCCCCCGACAGGTGCGGCTTGAATTTGAATTTTCTGCAGGTGCATCGCGATCATCCGTCGTTTGTCTTTTCAGTCCTGCTCTTTCCTTCTGGCTGCAATAAATAAAGATTCACATCATATACAAACCTGCTGGTCCCGGAGAAGCTTTTGTGCTTTAGATAATCAAAGATGTAAATAATACTTTCAGGGTCCTTGTGTTGTGATGCTGGCTCAGTGTCCTTTCTAATGGGACACGTGGCTGCTGAAGATGCTAAGATAAATGTTTATATTTCAGAAAAACTTTGGGTCATGTCTTTTGAATTTCATCTCCTAATAGAGTTCTCCTCTGTCTTGGTCCTGCAGCTCCTCCATTGGTCAGAGGTACCCCCGGAGGCGGAGCTTGTGGTGTTTTCTACTCTGCTTGCTTTTTAGCATTTCCACCGCCGGGCTGATGGTGAGACAACACACTGACATCTGACAGATTAAGACCTGTTCAGCCTTTTAAAAGAGATTATCAATAACTGTGCAGAGCTGACAGACGAAAATACAACTGGTATCCATCAATTACTCTGAATCTGTCCTCCCCCGTTTTACTTCTTCTACAGTTTTGCCATATTTCTCCTCGTACTGTCCACTTTCATGTGCACACAACCTGTCAGAACATTATATATTTTCTGTTGTAGTCGTTTTTCTTGTCTAAATTACAGTAGAAGAGACCAGAAGGAGTAAAGGAGCAGTGCAAGAGTCTGACAGTAGATTTTGACCAGCAGAGGGCGCAAGATGAGCAGCAAACAACGTAAATCAGTGATGACAGGATATGTGTCTGCCAGCGAAGACAACAGTGACCTTTATTGTGCAGACAATAAATCTGCTGCTGTCGACAACGTTGCATAATGGTGTTTAAAAAAAAATATATATCTCAACCTGGCATGAAAAGGATTCAATTATAAGAATGGTTCAAGAGCCGGCGTTTGACAGTTTAATCCTCAGAGATTTACATGTTTCCACAGGTGAATCTTCACCCCCAAGCTGGATTCAATCAGGGATAAGAAGGCAGTGGTTTTAAATGAAGGTTGATCAAACAGGGAGGGTTGAAGTAAATATTAAAAAATTCATAAAATCAAAAGAATTGAACTGTTGGAGAGCGTCCAGTTTCTCTCTCACTGTAGAACTGAAAATATGTAATCTCTGAGCTCATCAAATAAAAAGCTGCTCCATCTTTGTTCAAAAATAGGATAACATGAATCCAAGTGTTAAAAACAGGTCAACTGGACTTTGTTGAGTCCAGTTGACCTGAGCCGTGAAAAGAGGGAATCAGAAATCAAAGAGAGGCTTCATGAGATGAGAAAAATGGATTGAATGTCAAACCCAAAACTGAATAACCAAAGAATTTGAATGTCTCAACCTTTAAGAGGAGACAGAAGCACGGACCGTTGATCCAAGGTCACATTGAAGAAATGAACATTAACACAGAACGAAGATTAGGGATAAAGTTTTGGTTTTACAGTCCCTATAAGGATAGCTGTGCAAACCGGTGTTCACCAATGTGAATGTGCCTGAAACATGTATTCTCTCAAATGACCAGCAGGGGAAGACTCCACAATTTGAGAAAACTCAACTTCTCACTTGATTTATAAAGTAAAACATATTCCTAAGAAGTTAATGGTCTCAACCTCTAGTTTCACGTCATGGATACATCTGATGGGTGCAGGTTCGCAGTTGGTGTATGAGGGCGTGGCCTCTCAGTCAGGCTCCACCCCCTGCTCCACCAAATATGGTTATTTCTGGTTTAAAAAAAAACAAGATGGTGCTGAGGCTTCCAAACAGAAACTCACAAACCAAAGGGCGACACTGTGGGTTTTACACCTTGGTGTATACAATTATACACATACATATGGTATAAAACATGTATGTATTTGTACATGTATATATAATTACTCCATTGTTTAGTTTTGTCTGTGTTTTACCTTAAAGAATCCATCCAACAGACACAGAGCCTTCTCTGCCTCTCGCCCTGAATCCCCCTGCCTGTTGTTTCATTCTGTAAATTACCATAATCTGGTGTTTGTCAACACAGGACAATATATATCCAGTATACGAGCAGTGCAACAATATGTTCACTCCAACAAGGTTCATTAACTCTTCTGATGTTTTATATCCGTATTAGCTTTGCTCCAGTGCTGTGACTTTCAAACCGTTCCAACTCCTATTTCCATATTGTCACTAAATCCCCGTGGGTTCTCTCAAAGTCATTCTCGCCATCTTCATTAAATAATTTTGTTCTGAGCAGCTGCACACTTAATACTTGATGGGAGAGACGTTTCCTCTCTTAGCCACTCGCTGTTAAGTGTTGACGATGAGTTCTCTCACATGAGAAATGTTCTTTAGAAATGTAAGAGTCTCTGTCGTCCAATCAGGCGGCTGCAGGTGGATTCATCTCATTCTGTGGATCCATGTGGGAAAGTCACTGATGTCTTGTTAAGTGACTGTGTGTTGGAGATGTATAGAAATATTTACCAGATCGAATAATAATCGTTTTATATCAAATTTTAAGCTAAAGCGATGTTTTAGCTTCTCAAATGTTTGAATGGTTGCGTTTCCTTGTTTTACATTTATCTTTACCAATATATCTATATTAGGAATTTACAAAAAACATCTGGTAACAATATTGTGAGAGATAAATGTAATGAAGGCTTGATATTTTATAGTCTAACCTTAAACTTTATCATTAATGACTATAAATACAAAGAACACAAATATATAATGTCAAATGTAAACATGAACGAGCCTTTTTTACATTGTTGTTCATATTTGCTGTTATATGGTGCCATTGAAATCATGATGAATGGTTCTGATAACACATTTAAAGACATTTTCAAACACAAGCACGTCTTTCTGGTTGGAGTCGCGCTGGTTGTAGCTTCATAAAAAAAATCATAAAGTGCTTTCATGTCTTTCTGAGTATCTGTTCCTGTGTCTTCCTCAGGCCGGGACGTGGGTGAAGGCTCAGACCTTCCAGGGGATCTACGCCTCGTGGGCCGTGCTGCTGCTCCTGGTTCTCGTCACCTTAGCCCGGGCCTTTTACTGGGCCTGCATGAGGGTCAGTCAGCCCCTCCAGAACTTCACATAGAGCCCCCCCACCCCCTCCGACTCTGTGGCCCCCCTCGTCTCAACCATCCAGGCAGGAGGATAAAAGATGGCTTTAAAAAAAAAGAAAAATCTGGAAAAAACAAAATATTTATTTAAAATCCAACTCCGGAAAAGAAAATGATCTTGTCCTCCTGTTCCCTCCCTGTTAGTCAGATGTGTTTCTAAAGCTGGACGGCGGTGGCTGCGGCCGCCGTGGATCCATCGTTAATTATGATGACGCGTATAGCCTAATGTTCTGTCGCTCTATTCTAATCTCGTGGCCAGTGTGGGGTTCATTTTAGCATTTTTAACACTTTTCCTCCCCCCCCCCTCCCCCCGGCGCTGTTGATTCCTTTTGGCTTTAGTCTGTAGCTCATCTGTTGCTCTCCCCCCCGACCTCTAGGACGAGGGCTTCAGGTTCAAGTCTTAGACGTGAACACCGCGCTCGTTTGGCTTTTGATCGGGGCCTGTTGATTTTTCAGTCCTGATTTGACTTTTGGTTTAATATTCCAGCATTTAGCAATTTTTTAAACAAAGAAAAAAAAACATTTTCTGAGACGTGGCAAAGTCAGAAGAAGCTGAGGGGAAAATAAAGTACATCCACGCCAGCAGCAGACGACTGGAGTAATTGACGGGACATCAGCTTCCTATTGTGAATCAAAAGATCAAGTAGGTGTTGAAACGTGTCTGAAAAATTGAATTCAGCCGCATGTGAAGGAATCGTCTGAAGTGTCTGAACTCAGTGTTTATGCTGAATTATCCCCTGGGACTGACTTTGATCCAAAGCAGCTTGAAAGCCTTAAACGGAGGTGTGATAGGAAGATTCAACACGCTCACACACACATGCACACACACACACGTGAACACATATGGTACACATCAAACAGAGGACGCTGTTTTAGAGTTGCAGCAGCTCTGAAAACCAGTTTCAGAGGAGACGTCCCAGCCTCCGTCTTCAAAGACAAACCAGTGAACAGATTTCCTCCGTGTGGATTCGTCCCCTGTTTCAGTAAAAGGAAATAAAGTGACAGGCTGCCACTTTGCATTCTGGTCCTGTTCGAGTGAATCAAAATCTACAGCCGCTTTTTTCTTTGATCCAAAATTCAATCAACAAGTTTACTAACTTTTCTGATATCTTTTATTTTTAATTTTTATATTTTCATAGCCTAAATTGACACGAGAGACACGTTTTTCATTCTGTTCGGCTTTTCGAAAAAAATAGCAAAATATGAAACGGATCACAAAGAGCGAGTCTGTTTCATGAGAGGAGCTCGGATCAGACCTTTTCAGGCCTGTCTGTGTGTTTTACTGGTCTCGGTTGAATATGTTACAGAACCAGTGATTCGATACTATCCTAAAACTTTGGATTCTACATCAAACTACATCAAACATACTCTAATTGGCCCCAAAAAAACCTTTTCTCCGAATTCTTTTAGTGTTTTGTTCGTCTCTGGGACGTTTATAGTGAGAATCTGTTTTGATATTGTCGCTGAAGACGGAGGTTGGTCCTCGGGTTGGTTCTGAGGTTTCTGATTGGCTGGCTGCAGATGGAGCGTTTCACCTAAAGGCCTCTGACAAAAGTAAAAGAGGAAACTCTCAAAGCGGGAGTGGGTCAGTTACATGAAAACACACACAGACACACAAACACACTACACGTTAACATTCTCACGCTGCATATCTCCCATGATGACCCGTCTGTAGTTCTGAATGTGGTGACATTTTCCTTTTCTTATGAATTCTGTATAATGTTTTGTTCTGATTGTAAATATATTTGTTGTTTATGTACGATTGGAAGTGACTCAGCGAAATTACGTTGCACTCCGAGCTTAACACTACTGCTGTGATCGCTGCCGACGTGTTTTTTTTTGTGTTTTTATTTTTAAGAAGGTTATTTTTGCAACTCTTCACCTGTTACGTACGTATTTAATGATTTGACAAACTACTAACCTAATAAGCCTCTGGACGCCCGGGCGTGTCCACGTCTTAAAAAACACATCAACATAACCACACCCACGAGACATCCTGACGGGACCCCCTGTCCGTGTGCTCTCATACACACAGACACACACAGACACACACACACACACCCAGCACCTTATACAGTAGAGTGGAAACACTGCAGACACTGAGTAAGAGGAGCTGAAGTTGGACTGAACTGAGCTCGCAGGCAGTTCACATGGAAGTGTCATGTTATTTATTATATACACTGCAATAAAAAAACAAAGGATCACTTCAACAGTTGTGTCTTTTCCCCTGAAATCGTGTGTTAATGTGGATGAAATCTGTTCTGCAGTGAGTTGATTTCACCAGAGGGCATTTCTTTTTCTCAATTGACGATTCACCAGTTTAAAGTTGTGTTCAGTGCATTGCTTTTTAAGAAGTGGGGAAATAGTTAAAAATGATTTTAGGACAGAATCAATGTGACACAACTTGTTGAAGAGCTTTTTCTATTTTTTTTTGTTGCGGTGATCATGTTTTATCCATGACTGCAAAAAGAAATCCATCATGTTATTGCCAATAATCAAAACCCTGGCTGATTCTCTTTTCAGAGTTTGTTTAGACACAAATAAAGACATGATGATGATGATGATGTGAAAAACAGCTGATGTGAGTTTTATTATTCCACAACTAACGAGATCCACTGCATTTCTGTTTTTATAGCAACAACCACTGTCAATTCAAATTACAACAAATAAATTAAACTCTAAATATTTCAGTTTTTTTCCCTCGAGAGGAGAAGTGTTTGGTATAAAGACAAATCACATATCAGCTTTATCACAGAGGAAAGTTTTACAGAGTAGAGAAGGACTCTACCTCAACACATCTATGATGCAACAGCCCGAAGAAAGTGAACAAAGATCTCTGAGGTCGACTCAAATGTTGAATCATAAATATTTTAGGAAACCTTACACAATTCATTGTGCGGACAAACTTTCTTCTCAGTACTTTGTATCCTGCTTCCGTCCAGAGGATCCACCATCTATATTTGAAATGTCAGTATTCAGGTTATTACTTGTGAGGCAGATGCTTTATCTATGCTTTATCAGCAATTTTAATTTTATTGAAGTTGTCTTTTAATAACTGGCCGGGGACAACATGAAAGTGAATCTGACTCATGCACATTATTTTGTCTCTTGATCAATCACAACTGTCCCAATCAAATAAGAAAAATTAATACATTTAAATAAAACAAACTTGACTTTTCAAACCATTTAATCTTTAGCTAGTCCAACTAATACGTTCGCCTACTTTGAGCTATTATAATCTCCATTAGGTAGCTATTTACTGGTTATTGTAAATATACACAAACACAATGAGCCTCACGTGTATTCGAACATTCATCTGATGCTTGACTCGTCTGTGCCCCGTTTCTGTATCAACCCCAAGCACCAGATTAAAAGATGTGACACTCTGACGTTTAAAATCAAATCAGAGAATTCTTCTAATCGCTCTGTGAAGACCTTCAGCTGAACGAGTGTGATGACCCTCTCCTGTGTCTCAGTCTGTGATGGCTCTCAGGTATATCCTTGATTTTAAAAACACAAAAGGCATCATGTCTAAAGAGGGTTTATTATAATGTGAGGAAACTGAACCCTGTGATTAAAGCTGTGATCAATTCTCTGAACTGGGGAAGTTTCCTAATTATGAAAATGAGAGAAATCGAGCCATTCCAGTTTTTCGCTGAACCTGGAAGACTCCAATCAGAGACCCACTAATTTAAAGCTCGGTGCTGATCTCCCAGAAGAAGCCAAATGAGCTTTTATCTTTTTTAATGAGCACCTCTACTTTCTATTTTTATTATTCCACTAAAATGCCGGAGAGAAGCTCTTCCCTTCTTTCTTTCTTTCTCTCTTTCTCACACGACTCAGCCCCTGTCGGCCTCTTGAGTTTCATGCGGATATATTTTTTCCTGGACACAAAGAGATGGAGGGATTAAAGACACTGAGAAACCTTTCAGAACCCACAGCTCCCCGGGGAGCAGCGTGGACCAGGGAGGAGGAGAGGCCAGAGAGGGAAGGAGGTGGGGAAAGAAAAAAGAGATATAGACAATTGGTCCCATAACCTCCTGGTTTTAAGTGAGGGTGCATTAGCCTCCTTTCATTGTGTAACACAACACAACACACACACACACACACACACACACACACAGAACTCCAAGTGCTTCAGGTCCATTGTTTTGTCTTTTTATTGAGTCAATTTTTCATTCATGATATTATAGAGCAGCTCTTCCTCGGGGAGAGCGACTGTCTCTGCTCTTCTTTCTGTTCGCTCTCTGCCGTCTTCACAGTTTTCCCCGGTGAGACGCTGCGGTGACAGTTTGGCTGATGTGGGACTCGTAAGACTGGAGGAGAGGGGGAGGAGGAGGAGAAGAGGAGGAGGAGAAGAGGAGGAGGAGGAGAAATCTCGTATACTGTAAATCATTGCCTTTATTTTTATATTTGGATCAACTACATTTCTTATTCCTTTGTACAAACGCCGAGTGCAGCATTGTACTAAACCATTTTCTTAATTTTGCAAATCACTTCACAGTTGAGAATAATTTCGGTTCCTTTTCCGTTTGACTGATCCAGTCATTAGGAGACCTGCTCTTTCTGATGATGATTATTCTCCTAACAGCATGACGTGAGCAGCAGCACAGTAAACACATTACGGGGAAACGGCTTCTGTGTGATCGACGTTTTGAATTTTCCAAGAGAATTTGGATTAAGTGAAGACAAAACGCTGCCTAATGAGATAAGTGAGGTTGAATTAGAGCTTCTCATTGTGGTTAATATTAAATCACAATATTAAGAATATTCGTTTTTCAGTTCATTCCATCCACCTGTTTTTAGTTTTCTGTAAATTCCCTCAAACCTCTCAACACAAACAAAGCTCTGCCTTTAATATTGATAATCTCTGTTTCCTCCTTTCATCATATTTCAATGTATTTGACAAAATGATGAATACATTTTTTAAATCAATGTCCAGCACAATGTCTAAAATGTAGTTTATTAATTGAATTGGCTGTAAATCAGTAATTTGGATAACAGCATAAGATCCTCATGTATCTGCTCTATTATGGGTTTTTGTTTCTCAGATGATCAAACTGGTCGTTTATCATTCGTCCTTCACACAGACACCGAACTCATCCTTGCTCCTGATTGGCTCATCTGAGCAGCAGCATCCGCCAAATGATGATGAAACGTCAACACAAGACAATTCCCGTTAATAAGATTATCTCATATCTCCATGTTAATGTATGACGATATTATAATTCATATTTGATTTAATTAGGGCTCAATAAGCTCGGAGATTTTAAATCACATTTGATATAATGTACCTTTTATATGACAAATCTCTTAATAGCGTCAGATAGATTAGTTCAGTCAGATGTTTCCTATTGTTCCAAACTGTGAACTCGATTAAAAAACTCTATATAAGTTTCATCTCTTGCACTTTCCAGACATTAGTTCAGTTTGTGATGAAGCAGTAACTTCCTGTTTACATGTTTACTCTCCAGTTTAAAGACTGAAATCGTCTGTTTTCATGGTGAAATGTGATTTATTGGAATCAGTCACTGGTTTGGAAGCAGATATGAAAACTTCGGGGGGACCTTCCGACTCGGAGACAGATTTATGAACAGCTGCTGCGGCTCCGGTCGTCAATCTTCTGTGATGACGTTCGGTCTCGTGATTTCATCCAATGAACAGTTTAGAATCCTCCATTGTTCTGCTTATGAAATGCTGCAGTGCCGGAGAAGCAGCCCGACAACAGTGGGTCACACAGTAAATAACATATAACTGTGAATGAAGATGGACGACATGGCAGCGGAACCCAAACATCTGGATGGCCCCCTGGTGGCTGACTGCGGTGGACGTCGTGAACCCCTCCGTGTTAGCTGAGCGTGTAAAAGATGAAATGAACAGCTGAGAGTGAGATGGGTTATACTTCTGTTTAAAAGTGTAAACATGAAATTACATTGGAGCCTTCCTTTCTCCTGTCGGCTGCATTTAAAGGAGCCTCTGAGATGTGACCAACACAAGATGGCGACGCCTGCGTCTGGAACTTTGGCTTCATTTTAGAGACAGTGAGAGGAAGTGGAGACGTGTCGTCCTCCATTGGAACAAACTCCTTTTGTTTCTCTAAACATTATTACATTTGAGAGCCTTCCTGCCATTTCCTCAGATACCAAATACAACAAATGATTCTCACTGGATTCCAGAACATTGCAGTTGTCTCATAAACAATTGTTGGGTTTGGATATATGACAAAGTGTGCACATTACACACAGACCAAACAAACACACTCTGTGTCTGACTGAGGAATAAAGTGGTTTAACACACTGAGGGTGAACTGGGTGGGTCGGTCGTCTGCAGGTTATGATGAGAAGTTAGTTTTTTACTGGTTATTCTTTCATCTCACCGGCTCAACCTGTGTGTTAACTGGGTTCAACCAAATCTAACTAAGCAGGTTGAAGTTATTCCACAGCACCGCACACACACACACACACACACACTGTTACACACATGCACACTCACACAGCTCCTCTTGCACACTGTCAGTGAATATTGCAGCAATAAAAAAATAAAAAAGTCAGCGCCTCACTAAAGCCTTGATCCCTCTTACTTGTAACAGGATTTGACCCTTAAGACCTGGAGCATGACCCTCATCTGCTGCAATTCCATCATCCTGTTTAACATACACTCTCACTATTGTTCTCCTGTCTCTCTCACACACCACACACACACAGACACACACACACACGTGGACTCATTTTAGGGCCTGAAACCTCCATCCTCCCACACACACACATCAATACACACACACATCAATACACACACACACACATGCACTCACTGTACTGGGTGATGTAACACTGCTTAATTTTACGTATAACACACAACCTGGTGGATCCAGTTAAATGTAAATTTCGACAACCGCTCCCGGCGCTCCAAATAAAAAGAGAGAGGAGAGAAGGAAGGAGATGACAAGGGATGGAGAGAGGGAGAGAGGGAGGGAGGAGGATGGAGAGGTGGTGGTGGGCTTAGCTCGCTCTGAGTGGATGATACGATTGAGTGAGTGAGAACGAGAGATGAAGGAGAGAGGCAGGGACGACGAGAGGAGACGGAGGAGAGGAGAGATTGAGCTAAGCACCAGATTAAACTCCGGGGTCGTCAGCTGTAAAACAAACAGTCCTTTTAGCGGGGATCAAATCCAGACTTAACCCCCCCCCCTCCTCCTCCTCCTCCTCCTCCTCCTCCTCATCCTCCTCCTCCTCATCCTCCTCCTCCTCATCCTCTTCCACCACCACTCCCTTCTCATCCTCCTCATTGCATGCACACAGTTTGTCACAGAGGAGATAATGCCCCTCGCTGAAGGAGACGAGGAGGAAAGAAAAAAAACAAAAACGAAAAGAGAGGATGAGGATCTGGGAGGAAAGCAGCTTCCCATCCCAGGGCCTGTTCTCTACCTAGATTGCTCCTCGGGGAATGTGAAGTCTTATTATACCCAGACACAAGTCCTTCATTATATTTGTCTTCTCCTGCTCCTCCCTGCTCTGCTTCTCCTGGTGACAGACTGGGCTAATATCTGGAAACACTGAGGAGTAAATAAGGCAGGGGGGGCCTCCTCTTCCTCTTCCTCCTCCTCTCACACTTCTGTGTTTATATTACATCTTTACTGTAATATTCCACCGACGCCTCCATCTTCAGCCTATTTGTTTAAATCTCTCGCTCTGTCATCGGGTCCTGGAAGCTGCACGGGGCGGCTCTATCAGTCCGAGGGCTCAATTTCCAACCTGTCAGCTTTTATACTCACTGTGAGGCCTCTTCCTTTGTTGTGGAAGTGTGTGTGTCTGTGTGTGTGTGTGTGTGTCTCATATATGTGTGTGTTTGTGTGTGTGTAAAAAGATACGTCTCTTTAAACCCAGCAGTGGCAGTCTGATTCTTATTCTTATCTTGTGTGGTGGCTGTGTGGGAATATTTTGTGGGTCTTTGCTGCTTCAGAGGAGGTTGTGGGGTTGAATCCCCTCAACAACTGACAAAAATGTATCTTGCACACAAGGTTCCAGAGCTTCTACTCCAATTTCCCGTTTTTATTTTGTCAAAATCCTTGTTTGGCTGCGAAAATATTTAACTTATAACTTTTTTTCTGCAGATTATGTGCAATAAATATGAAATTCTAAGTGTGAATATCTAACTATATGACTATGTTTACATTTATGTGTGTGTGTGTGTGTGTGTGTGTGTGTGTGTGTGTGTGTGTGTGTGTGTGTGTGTGTGTGTGTGTGTGTGTTTGGTTTCAGGCTCCCTGCACGAGGGTCCCTGGCTCCCTGGTCTGCTAAAAGCACAACATTCAACTCAATTAGCGGCATCCATAATTGATGAGTGTCTGGGAGGGTATTTGTATTTACACTGGAATTAAAAGCCTCCGGTGTCAGCTATCACATCTGAGGGACGAGAAGTGTGTGTGTGTCTGTGTGTGTGTGTGTGTCTGTGTGTGTGCATGTGCGTAAGTGATTGTGAGCAAGGCAGGAATGTATAGGGAGATACACACAGCTATATCATAAGCCTTAAATGGATTGCTGCAGCTTTTCTTTGTCTCCTCTTCTGCTGCAGAGAAAAACTTAATCACTTGCTAATCCACCGACACACACACACACACACACACACACACACACACAGCCTCATTAAATGCCAACTTTCTGTACCTGTCAGTTCTCACTTCTCTTGACGATGAGCACCGGCGCCTATATTGCAGATTTGATACCCGGTCTTATTTCTGAGGAAAAGCAGAATCTGTGTTTACGCTTCAAACCTCATTCAGGTGCTCATATGTGTGAGTGGGATTAGTTTATCAATGCAAACAGCTTCTTTTGGACGTGGACATTTTAAAACGATTAAAAAAATGCTAATTCTCAGCTTCCATCGCCAACGTCCCTCTCAAAGAAGATTCATTGTGCCGTGAAACGCACAAACAGAATGTGTCTGTGAGTTTAAATCACCACCAAAGGATGGAACTACTCAACTCATCTCATTTAAATGGGCAGAATTTATGAAAATGATTTGATTTCACAACTGTTCGCTGCTGACACAGGTGGTTAAATCCTGGAGGAGCTGAGTCCAGGAGGACGTCAGGTGGAGCAGGACGTGTCCCCGGCGTCTCCTCCTCCTCTGACGGCCTCCTGAGCCCCGTGAGGCCGAGCAGTGAGGAGCCTGTTGACCTTGCAGAAGGTCACTCCTCGTCCGGAGAGGAGCAGAGAGCGGCTCAGGTGTTAAAAACCTCCAGTCACCTTCAGTCCACTCAATCAGATCTGTTCCTCTCGACTCTAATTCACTTCTGTTCTGACGAGAGGACAAAAGCCTTCACCTCTTTTCCTCTGGTTGATTTTTCTTTTCAGTTCAAACCCTTCACGCTCTCACTTGTATCGATGGTCAGTCGACCCGGACTCATCACGGCTGCCGGGGATCATCACGAATACAAAGTCTAAATCATTAAATTGCTTGTTTTTATCTGACAAACAGTTAAAAATGATAGAAATCAAGTGAAAAGAGCAGATTGGAGAAGCTACGACCACAGATTCTTCAAGAGCCTTTTTCTTAATTAATGACTTCAGTGAAACATAGAGACAAAAACCAATATTTTCATAATTAGTCCATGATTTAAGTTTAAAATGCCTCAAATGTGAGGAATTAAAAATATTTTGCTGCTTTTATAAACTGTGAATAAGTTAATCATGAAATTAATGGACCCACTTCTCAGTAATTAAAATACTTTGGAGTTGCAGCCCTCGGTTCATCAATTATCAAAAACTTTTCTCTGTTAAAATCAGTTCAACATAATCAGCACAAGATGCTTTGGATTTGACCAAGTCTCCTTAATTCTGGGATGGAGGGGTGGGGTGAGTGTCACAGGAGAAGGGAGGTAGGAGGGTGAGAGTGTGTGTGTGTGTGTGTGTGTGGAGTGTGTGTGGTTTGAGGGGTGATGAGATGAGATAGAGGGTTTAAGATCCGGTCCATGGTCCGCCCCTCACTGCAGCCGACAGACGAGCTGATGCTTGATGTTCAGCTAACGAAGAAGCTTCCTGCTCCAGTCAAGGTAACAGGACAGATTTCATTCTTATTCCATTTTGTTGAGGCCGTGTGAACTTTAATTTGTAGTTAAACTAATAAAAAGGAGAAGGAAGGAGTTCACACAAATCCAAAGTTTGCATTAAACAAAAAGGAAAAAGTCAGTTTCTCTCTGCAAACATGTTTTAATTCAGTTTTTCCCCGTTTGACAGAACCAGCATTAGGAGCCTGTGTTTTTCTGCCCTGTATGTTTTTCCCTAAGTAAAGTTAAGATGACAGCCCGGGCTGTGGGGAACTGGGACAAACACCCTGTAGCAGAGTTACACAGTGAATTACTGGTCACTGGGCGGCTGAGAGGAGGAAAACAAACTGAACTCAGTGGAATAATGTGCAAATACTTGTTCAGCCTCAGAAATCCATGTTACAGCTCCACGTGTCACCGAGGCTCTCGCAGGTGGAGCAGCCGCTGGAGGACAGTGGAGGAGCGGAGGTGGAGAAGTGTGAATTTAGATCTTTAACTGGCGCCCGGCTGCATGGGGGGGGGGCGGCTGTGGCCTTGGGCTAAACGATGGGATGCATGAGCAGAGATCCTATATGACGAGAGAGGCAGAGAATGAACAGGTCAATGTGACTTTTACTTTAAAACAGCTGATACTTATCACATTTAAACCTCTTGATTTGAGCCTGGAGAACATCGGAGCCTCTGAGGTCATTGGAGGATTTGGACAGAAACTAAAGGACGTGAAACCTTCGTGGTGACAATCGATCTGGAGACGAGTTATAAACACACAGAGAGAAATATCTGTTAAAGCAGTCGTCTGCGCTCAGATTGATATCGATAGAGCAGATTGATGAGTCGTGAACCAGGAGGCTTTCTGAAGAATGTCCTCTAGTCGTTGTTTTTTCTATTCTGCCCATCGAGGAGTTTATTAGTTTGTTGGTGTTTTGTCGGATTTTCCAAAATTTGTTGTGGATCTGGAATTTCTTTTATCACTTTCTATTATTTTCTGTTTCATGGATCTTGCTGGGGCATATTAAAGGGACTGATTTATATATGTGTGTGTGTATTGTGGTTCAGTTTCCACTTAAAAAAACTGCATCTTGTTGATTTAACGTTGGTTTCACAGTGTTTGGGCTTTTCTTCAGCTGCTGCTCAGTTACTAAAAATGTGTAACTACCACTAATGAGTCGCTGAGAGAATCAATGGATTTATATATTTGTCTCTATTTGATGCAGAATTCGATTGGACAGTTTGGCCTTGATGGAGACACGAGGCTTTTCAGTCGTTACAGGTCGTGTTTGTGTTCGATTCCATGTGATCAGGTTCTTGAGTCAAATAAACAAACAGAAAAAAACATGTTTGGTCTCATCTGGTTTGGGAAAATGTCCTTGTGACTGTGCACTGTGTGTGTGTGTGTGTGTGTGTGTGTCTGTCTGTGTGTGTGTGAGTGTGTGTGAGGGAAATAAAATAGGAGACTTTTTTTTAGCTTCCAGATAAGAGGACATTACAGCTTGAGGAAGAGGGCATCATTCAGTTAGCGGGGTGGGGGGGATTTGATACGAAGTACTTTCTCAAGAGATGAGTTTTCAGCCTCCCAGGGAAGATGGTGGGTGTCTCTGCTGCTTCCAGTTGCCTGGGAAGGTCATCGCGTCTGTGGGCGGACAATGCGTGTGTGTTTGGGTGTTTGTGAGAGCGTGTGAGTGTTGTTTTGTGTGTTTGCAGGATGAAGTTACAAAAAAAATTAAAATACATAAATTCTAAAACGCTCTGTCGGGAAAAACGAAGCTTTGCTCACATTTTGCTTTTCCACACACAACTGGGATTTGCTCTAATCACATCAGCTGCTGTGTTGGTAAATGTAAATCTGAGCCCAGGAAGCTCTGAGAGACGTTTGTAAAAACCTTAAACTCACGACTCCACTGATGCTGATGCACAGAGCGGAGACACTGTCTTTGTTCTGGGTTTAGATTTTGTCATCACATTAATACGACGCCGGGAACACAAGCTGCTTGGATTAGAAAACTGTGTGTGCGTGCTCTGTTGTGTCGACCTATAATTTAACACCACATGACAACTAATTAATATTTCATTTGTCTCCTCTCACCTCTGTGACTTTATTACGCTGATGATCACAGTGATGAAGAAAAAACCTCACATGGCGGCTTCTGCTTCTCCTTTCAGATGCAGTTCAGCTGCGGCTCCTCGGTCGGGCACCTTTCATCGCCTTACTGGAGTCGAAGTAAGACTGTGTGTGTCTGTGTGTGTGTGTGTGTGTGTGTGTGTGTGTGTGTGTGTGTGTGTGTGTGTGTGTGTGTGTATGGGGATGATTTACATGTATGTGTGGGCAGGCATTTGTGTGGGAGAATTTTGGTTTTTATGTAAGAGATATAATTTATTCATCCTTGGCAGTGTGCATGCGTGTGTGTGTGTGATTGTGTGCTGTGTGTGTGCGTGTGTGTTACAGCAGCATGATCAAATAAATGTGTAAAACATCAGAACCTGGATGTGAGATGCATCAAGTCCCAAAGTTTGAGCCTTTAAGACAAGATAAGATCAGATAATCCTTTATTAGTCCCACAATGGATTTCAGTGCAGTTTCTAAATATTAATTGTGTTGTGCATTCACAACACCAAAAGAAAAAACCAAAAACACAAAGATGCTTCAACAATAATTGAAATCACTGACTGGGACTGGTTCTCAAACCAATACAGGAAACTCCACAGATCCACTCACTGTGTTTCTTCTGTCGTCTCTTTGCTCAATTGCTGCTTGAGGACATTAAAGAAACGACTCGTTAACACTTTCTCGTTTCAGTTAAATTTGTATATTTGTGTTGTAATTGGTTTGGAAACAGTAATTGTCTCCCCCGTCCCTGCAGCGGTGCTGTTCCCCGACTGGGCCTACAAGCCGGCCTGGTCTCCGGGCTCCCGGCAGGTGCAGCTCTGGCACTTCCTCCTGGAGCTGCTGGGCCGGGACGAGGGGGGGGGCCATCGGCTGGGGGGGGGAGTGGGGTGAGTTTGTGATCCGGGACCCGGAGAGGCTGGCCCGGCTGTGGGGGGAGAGGAAGGGCAAACCACACATGAACTACGACAAGCTCAGCCGGGCGCTCAGGTAGAAAACACAACGCATGCTCCCATGTATTAAATATACACACATACACTCACACAAACCACAGCGTGTCACAACAACTGTGAGTGTGTGTAATCCTCTGAGTGTGTCTGTGTGTTTGTGCAGCTTCTCCCTCAGGCTGATGCTGTAAATAAAGACATATGTTGCCAAATTAAATTTTTTAAATCTAAAATGGCCACAGATGCAACGCACGCCATTCAGGAAGCACTTATCTATATCTGAGGAGCCCTGGAGTGCACACACACACACACACACACACACACACACAGACCCACACACACTCCGATCTGACACAGAAAACACTTTCCTTCCAGATACTACTACAACAAACGCATCCTGCACAAGACCAAAGGGAAACGATTCACCTACAAGTTCAACTTCAGCAAACTCATCCTGGTGAACTACCCAGGGTTTCCACCGGCGCCGAGTCACCAGGTCATTAACACGTCTCATGTCTCATGTCTCATGTCTCACGTCTCACGTCTCGTCCTCAGAGCAACAACGTGCAACTTTTCACCTGAAAACAGCTGCTTTCGAAATGAGTGTGATGTCTCAGTGAGTGTGAACCATATGCAGTCTATGGTGTGAACACAGAGAACGTTTCCTCCTCTGCTCCCTGAGCGTCTGTTCTGTGTAACTCTGGTGAGTGGGTTCCATCTCCTGTGAGAGCAACTGACTGAAGAGTGAAGCTAGAGAGAGTGGACGAGTTAAAAAGACTCAGAAGTTATTAAAAACCAGAGTTTATCTCCAATATTCAGCAGGAAATTTTTAAAATATGGAGATTTGTTACAGTTCTTCTGGTTCAAGGAGCAGGGGATTATGGGTAATATCCACTAATCAGTCTATCAACAAATTTTTTCTCTACATGAAAACAACTCAATCGCTCGGACACAGACCAAAACAGAATGAATCCCCGCGTGTGGCTGCAGGGGGCGCTGTTGCTCAGTTAAAGTTACACTCTGTTGCTTTAAGGATTTCCCCATGACTATAATTATTATTGTTTGAAATACTCATCTACTGTTTTTTTGACCAGTTTCATAATATATGTCTTTAAGAAGAGTTTTATTCCACAACCGAAAAAATTATCATTTGATGCTTTAAAAGAATTGACCCAACTTTAATTAAAACAGTTCCTCAGCTTTATCATTTAATATGAATTTGACCGAGTTGAATAGAAATCATCACTGAAGCTTGATAATTCTATATGAAACCAAGCAACAGGCAGATCCTCTCCTGTCGGGGGGGGATTCTCTGGGGTTTTAAGTTAAATCACATCAACAAAGCAAAGACTCACGTGACCGAAGCTTCTTTACAAAGCTTCATAATTCTCCTGATTAGAGATTTAAGGGCAGCGGCTACTGCAGAGACATGTGATGTGATGTCCTTTTTAAAAATATAATATGAGTCTGTTGCATTGTGAGATCCATGTTCCCATTTCAACTCATTTCCTTCCATGTCCATGTCCACCTCCGTCCCTCTGTCCGTCCCTCTGTCCGTCCTGCAGCTGGTACAGAGCGGCCCCCCGCCCTTCCCCCTGCTCCCCCCCCGCTGAGGGAGGTCTCCCTCTGTGTGGAGGAGCGTGTGATGGACAGAGGTAAGACAACACCAGCCGGAGCTTGTCCCCCGAGCGTCCACATGTCTCACACTCTCCCCTCGAGCGTCCACATGTCTCACACTCTCCCCTCAGCGTCCACATGTCTCACACTCTCCCCTCAGCGTCCACATGTCTCACACTCTCCCCCCCAGCGTCCACATGTCTCACACTCTCCCCTCGAGCGTCCACATGTCTCACACTCTCCCCTCAGCGTCCACATGTCTCACACTCTCCCCTCAGCGTCCACATGTCTCACACTCTCCCCTCCCCTCAGCGTCCACATGTCTCACACTCTCCCCTCAGCGTCCACATGTCTCACACTCTCCCCTCAGCGTCCACATGTCTCACACTCTCCCCTCAGCGTCCACATGTCTCACACTCTCCCCTCAGCGTCCACATGTCTCACACTCTCCCCTCAGCGTCCACATGTCTCACACTCTCCCCTCAGCGTCCACATGTCTCACACTCTCCCCTCAGCGTCCACATGTCTCACACTCTCCCCTCAGCGTCCACATATCCTTTTAGGATCTTTCAAGACTCACATGGTCGTCCTGTGCAGAAAGAGATTGTCTCTGTAATCTTTTATAGTTGTTATTGCTGTATCATCAATAATTTATATACATATTTTACATTAAAATAGGACATATATGTAATTTATTTCATCCTGCCTTGTTTGAAAATATATAAATGTCTCAATTTAAGATTCAATCGTTGCTTCAGATACTTTATATATATAGAATTTATGAATATTGATAATTGTAACATCATAAAGAAACTTTACAATTTGTGGCTGATGTGACTCCCTCTCTGTTTCCATGGCAGCGGCCCCTCCCGTGCCTCACCCCTTCCTGCTCCCGTGTTGCCTCCCCAAGCCCATCCTGCCCCCCCGGGTCCCTTCACGGCCCCTTCCCCTTCATCTCTGCCCCCCCACGTCCGGGGGGCCACCTGAGGGAGCTGAGGGCCGTCCCGTGCCTGGCCCCGGCCCGCCACACGGGCTGGCAGCACAAGGCCCCCCCCCCGGGCTGGGATCTGAGCAGCGTCAGCCGGAGTCTGCGCGCTGCAGCGAGGGCGTGGGGGGCGACACCCGGGGAGAGGAGAGGAGGACGAGGAGTGACCCCCACTCGAGGGAGAGGGAGTGAAGGAGAGAGAACAAGTGACAGATGAACCGTGTTCCCTCCTCACACAGACACACAGACACACACACACACACACACACACACACTCTTCTTTGTGTTGTTTTGAGTAGTTACTTCATCACTTCCTGTGGTTGAATGTACACAGACTTTGTATTTATTGAGTTGGACAATGTTGTGTTTTTTTAATGGACGTGTGGAGGATCCCTGCTGCTCAGAGTCTGATGCCGCGGTGGCCGGGGAGTCTCACTGGTAAACAATTAACAACCTGGCACTTGTGTTTGAGTAAATAAAGCAGAGCACTCAACGTACATTATTCAGCTGTTTGTCTCGCAACTGCCATCCCCAAACACACACAGACACACACAGACACACACGCAGAGACACAAAGACACACACACACACACACACACACACGCAGACACACACAGAGCTGAATAAATGATGCATCAAACAGTGAATCCTCTCTGCAAGAACCTCCAGTTTTCTTCTCTGCAGCATCAGGACCAGTCAGTTCCACTCCGAGCCTGCAGGGGGCAGCAGCTGTGACATCACACTAGGGTTTTTCACAGCTCACTTTCCCGGGAAAGAGTTTTGCGCAGAGATATGTCAAACAACAAAGATATGCCACTCTGATCGATTTTGTGTTCACTCATCCTAGGCCAGTTGGAAAACTTAAATATGGGTTTTAATATCACAAATTTATATACTGTTTGTGTTTAATATTTTTGTTTATTTTAAATCTGGATGATTAATTAAATGGACAGAAATGTAGGACAAAACATAAACAAGCATCTTGTAACCTGTCTGTGTCTGTTCAGTCACTTTATATATAAGATGTGTGTATTGTGAATAATGTAAATAGAATAAAAAATATACTGCTACTACTATACACGTTATTACTTGTTATTTCATTTCATATAATTCAATTTTCCATGTACATATCTGTAGTTATATTGCTGTTACATAATCAATTTAGTTGTATCAATTGTATCGCTGTTATTATTGATTATAATTGATGATATGATTATTATTATGATTGTTATGATTATTATTATCATTATATTATATCTGCTATTTCTACTTTTATATTTTGTTATCCATATATTCCTAATCTGAGCACGTGCGCATATTTGATAGTTGAATCTACAGGAAGACAAACGTCTCCGATTTTACCTACCAAGTGTCTCATCTTCTTTTTCTACGATCTTTGTCCGAGTTGTAATTTTGGCGCCGAATATTCCAACAGTGTATTGCCTGTGCAGCGCGGGACTTTGTGTGTGTGTCCGTGTGTGGGTCACTGTGTGTGTTTTGTTATTTCTCGTTAAACTCCTGGTTTGCAGCTGAAGTCCGGAGACAACATGCAGCGGAGCATCGCGTGAGTGAACCAGCTGCTAGCTAACAGGCTAGGAGCTAGCAGTTAGCTCGGTGACGTCTGACTGTGTGTGTGTGTGTTGTGTTGTGTTGTTAGCATGAAGTGAGACACAAGTTGTGTTCGAGGCCTTTTTAACCTCCTGCACGGGGGTGTTAGCATGCGACGTGTAGCCTGACAGTGAGTTAGCTTTAGCATTAATGAGTGTGTTGATGTTTTGTGAACTCTGGTGAGATTTAGCTTCTTCCTGTGTAAAGTGATGGGTTCGTTAGCAAAGCCTCGTTTAAAGCTAACTTCTCATTGAACTGGTTCCACTGGGTTGTGCTTCACTCACTGGTTCTGGTTAATAAGACTGGAAGTTGTTTGTTTAACTGTGGAGACGAGTTAATGTCCATCAGACCCTGCACTGTAATTTAACTTCCGGTTCTCCTCCTCCTCCTCCTTCCTCTTCTTCCTGCACCTCCTCCTCCTCCTCCTCTTCGTCTTCCTCTTCTTCCTCCTCTTCCTGCACCTCCTCCTCCTCTTCCTGCACCTCCTCCTCTTCCTCTTCCTCCTCTTCCTGCACCTCCTCCTCTTCCTGCACCTCCTCCTCTTCCTCCTCTTCCTGCACCTCCTCCTCTTCCTCCTCTTCCTGCACCTCCTCCTCCTCCTCCCATCCTCCTCCTCCATCATCAGATCCTTCTTCCAGGCGAAGAGCAAAGACAAAGATGTTCAGAAGAAACCCGCAGAGAAGCCGGTGAAGAAGTGAGACTCCTTTACTCTCGTTGCTCGTCCCACATCATCATTTAAACTTATTGTTCTGTGAAAGAGTCTTATTACATCATCATGATCTGCAGAGTCAGCTGTTCTTATAACTGATCAACTTCAGGATTAGTTATTTCAAACTGCTTGTGGCTGTTGTCATTTCCAAGTTTGAAAAACAAAAAGTTATTTGAAACAAAATTCCACCTGTTACAGTCAGAATGAGATTATCACAGAGTATAAATTAATAAACTCTTAATAAACCATTTGCATTTTAACATAACAACAATTGAGCTTTGCAGATATGGTTGAGATCGTATTTATTCATATCTCCAGTATCTAGAGAACCATATCATCTGATGAAATCCTCCTCATCGTCTCTCCAAGGTTTTTATTTTGAAAGGGTGTCCCAAAACTGGATTTTCAATAGATCCTTGTTACGTTATGATAGTTTCATAATTTCCTTCTTGTCGTTTTCCCCCAATTTCTCATTCCATTGTGAAACCTTTTTTGTAAATGAAAGTCTTGTTTTATTATTTGAACTGCACGATGTCTGAACTCCCAGTGTGCTCTCCCCACCAGGCCGGTGAAGATCCCCCTCCAGGTGCAGAACGGAGCTCCAGCGGACGACTCACCCGTCAAGAAGGTCGCCAAGCGCAGCCGTCAGATCCTGGACAGCGACGAGGACGAGGCGCCCGTCGTTAAAGAGCAAGTCGCCGACAAGGCACAAGGAGACAAAGAAACCTCCAATAAAACAGAGAAGGTAAAAAAAAATACAAAACAAAGCACCTGACACTTAATATTCCAAATTCATCACCGGGAACTTCTCAGATTTCAGCCGGTGACAAAAAGAAACAAGGGAGATGTTCATGCTTCTCACATGGTGTGAAGGAAACACAGCAGCCGCACTTTTATATAACAAACGCCCTGATTTGTATTGTGTGAGATGACTTTCCAGTGGGCGTCCTGTTTCCTCGCACTCTGTGAAAGTTACTGAAACAGTTTGATGTTCAACAAATGTTCCACGGCCACTTTGTCACCTGCACAAGCAGAAGCTAAGGAGACGGCTGGAGCTGCTGGAGGCGTCTCGCTGCCTTTTGTCAAACTCACTTCAGGGAGAAACACCGCGACACAAAGGAAACGGTGATTTGTCGGTGAATCACGACGCCTGAATTCATTCATCAATAAGCTGCATAATGAAAAGTCCTGATTGTCAGAGTCGGTCGTCGCTCACTCACCTGCTGTTTGATAAACACTTCTCTTAACTGCGCCGTTAATTTTGTTTGTAGTGCGTCGGCTGTGATTCATTACTGGATAATTGAGGGAAGAGATGGTGACGGATTCATTATGTTTGTCAGCAGGAACCATCCGGCATCGTTTTCACATGGTTGCGACGAACCAATTATTTTTCATGAGCAGCCTAATATCACTTCACTTGTGCTGCTGCTGCCCCGAAGAGCAGCTAATGGTTAAATGGGTAATTAGTCCTTTTGTTATTTAGAAAGATCCAGACTTGTTTCAGTTATTTTTAAAACTGAGGCAGAGCCGATCACAGGCAAAGAGGAAGTTCGGCTTTAGCTTGATAAGTAACTGGATTATCAATTAGCAAGTATCACAGTTGTTGGTTAATTCTCTGCTGATTATTTATCTTCGGATCAATAATTTTGTCCATAAAATGACAGACGAACGCAGTCGGACACGTTTACAACACATTTCTGGAATATTGAGTCGAGCACATATACACAGGCATCACATCTTATTACTAAAAGTTCTTAAATCTTGTCTCTTCAAGTAGATATCTTTGCTGGGGGCGGGGGGGAATTGTCCTGCTGTATCTTCCAATGGGCTCACTTGGATATTTTACAACAGGCCTGGCATGAAAAGTTTGCAAAATGCCCGGAGCAACTGAGTTGGACGTTTAGCCTCTCACACAAATCCCCTCCAGACAAATATCTGATCTCCAGTGTTTGAAAGCAGCGAAAGTTTAGTAGAGAAAGGCATCGAATCAATCCTCATGTAAACCTCATATATTTTTCATTTTTTTGGCATCAAGAAAGACTGATACCTCATTTTTCATAACGATTGCCAACTAGTCTCTTTTGAATTGACAAATCATTGCGGATGAAGTTATATCTGCAGCTGGTTTTAAGATGCATGGTGGGATACATGCCCGGTGCAGTTGGCCGATGGCAGATTATAATTTATTAGGTATTAAAATGATAAATAAACTAAATAATAGCATCGATTAAACCATTTCTAATCATATTTCTGTGTTTATTTTTCCTCCCAAACACAAATATTAGGATTAACCCCAACTTTAACGAATCCAAATTCCAGTAATGTTCAAATTAATGGAGCTTTAAATGAACCCGATCAAAACCTTGAGACCAGTTTGTTCATCAACAGTGAAGTTGGGACGAAATAAAAAGTTATTAATAGTTCCTTGATGAGATTGCAGAAGTTTACAACGTTGTTTAATTGGATGTTTTCAGAAATGTGATGTCGTGGCCTCGGTTCTCGTCTGTGGACGTCGTTGGCAGCTCGCCTCCCGTAATTTTCTCTGCACCCGGCCTCACTCAGCGACGCGCTCCATTGAGCAGCTTGTTTCCCCACTGATGGAGGTTGTGTGTCATTGTGTGGTGCAGTGTCGTTTCAACCCCCCCCCACAGGTTTTGTTGAGGTTTCTGTTTTTTCCTTCATTTGCTCCCTGACATCCGGTGAGAAAGGTCGTCGTTTGTCCATAAACCAAAGAATTCTCCTTTTGTTTGTTATTTCCCGACAAACTGAAAGCTCTCATTTGCTTTGTGTGAAGACGCCACGATCAGGTTGTGTAACACTAACAGCGCACGTTGGTCCAAATCGTCCTGTTTCTCCTAAGAAATCACCTCCAATAAAACCTGATTGGTGATAACTCCGGACACTAAAGTGTTTCTTCACGCTGCCTCTTTCTTTACAAGGATCATTAATACATCTGCTTTTCTCTTTTTTTCAGAAGGACAATGTGTTCAAGGCAGTCCCCACCCCTCTGTCTCCCCCTCCGGCCCCCCCCCACCCCTCTGTCTCCACCTCCAGCCTCCACTACCCCTGCTACACCTGCCACCCCAGCCACCCCAGCCACCCCCGCCTCATCAGCGTCCCCGGGGACCCCCATGACGCCAAACTCAATCTCCCCGTCTGAGATCGTTAAACGCAAAACAGGTCAGTAGCTGATAATATTCATTTTTTTCTCCGGAGCTGCAGCGTTTTGAACTTTGACACCAGCTGAGGATTGATGTTCCTTTATCCTCCAGCAATTTTACGTGATTACATCTTAGCAGGAGCCTAATGGCTGCAAATACTCATTATTCCCTCAGAGGAGGAAATACAAGACATTTATCACAAGCTGAGAGCAAGAGATGCAAAATAGACACTCTTTCCACTCTGTCGCGTCTCAACCTTTTTAGATTGACAACCACTCGAATAGATGATGCTGCACTCTTTAATGGAACCAGCAGAGAAACTCATCTTATAGCTCTTCCTGATTGTCTGTTAATTTGGCTCAGATTGAGTTTGCAGGCTTCGCTAACTGTCTATTAAAAAAGCAGGACATGTATGTGAGGTTTATTATTTTATATCTGGCGTCCGTCCACGACGTCCTGAGCATCTCACTTAATTGAGAGGAGAGCGAACGAGAGCTGCTGCTGCTTTTCTTTGTGCCGTGCATGTTCATCCATCTATTGTCTCCCGCTGATCTGAGATCAGGTCAGGGAGGCTGCAGGCACCGTGATCGCCCGGTCAGTCGGAGGCAGCTCCTCCTCTACTGCAACAGTCTGGTAAAACGCCCACAGCACTGCTGAGGCCGCACCGATCTGCCCCGTCCATCTCTCGCTCCGTCGTCTTCTTACTCATGAACAACCCCAGAGACACTTAAACTCCTTCACTCCCACTTCGTAGAGAGCAAACCACTGATTTCTGCCGGAGAAACAAAGCAGTTTATTCACATTCTCAATCCAGCTGCCTCGCACTCGGCTGCAAAGTGGCCTGGTGCGCCCGGGAGCTCACGGTCAGTTGAAGACAACCGATCGTCCACAAAACGATATAATCCATATGAAGTAGAATGGCCACCTGATTAGAAGTTGAGCTTTTCACTTGCTGGATCTTTCAAACCACAAATGCAGGAGTTAGAGAATCGAAGCTCTTTCCAGTGGCTCAGTTCTCTTGTTCTGCAGAATTGTTTTCATTTGGGATTGCACCTCCTTTCTCACTTTGCTTCCTTCATCCTGCTTTCTGCAGTGAAGCAAGTGGCTCCTTCTCTTTTCATCATCCCGTTCTCTTTGTGTCTGATGACGGCAGCGTTTGGCTTTCAGCAGTGGTGCGTTATCACAGTAGGATCCCTGGCACCATCACATTAAAGTAACACCCTCATTTGACCAGACATTGCGTTCTTAATGTCTTGGGTTAATTCTTTCATTATGATATCTGAAGGAGATCATTCCCAGTACCTGTGCTGGAACCTTAACGAGGACAAACACACGGGTGGATGTGGAACCGAAACCAAATTACACATTTCACTGGAGCTGTAAGCTGCTGTGCTGGGTCATGTCTTTGAGGATGGAATTAGTCTTTTCATTAGTAAAGTGTGTATCTGTGATTCTCTTTTTTGCGCTGCCCTACATCTGCAGAGAGGGAGCGAGCTCGTCCTGTTTTCATCTCCACGTTCTCTCTGTTTGATCGTGATTTCAGTTGGGAGGCCTCTCACTTCTTCTCCCCGTCCTTTTCTTTTAATTCAATGCCTGTTCTGACGTGTGCAGCGAGAAAGATGTTCCCCAAGAGGAAGCTGGATGAGAGCCGGAGCGGCAGCGAGAGTCAGAAAGAGGAGGCCGAGCCGAAGGAGGAGCGGGGTCAGCAGAACAAACGACCCCGCATGGAGCCCGAGGCCGACGCTGCAGGTACGGCTTCACTTCAGGAAACTGATTGCAGACTACAGCTCTCAGTGGGGGGTGCACAATTTACCGGAGCCTGTCAAGAAATATTTTGAATTTGCACAAACACATTTGAAACGTGGTCAAAAGGGAAACAGCAACCAGCACCATGAAATAAAGCAGTTGTACAACTGTGTGTCAGACATTTGACATTTCTCTCTCACAGAGGAGTACTCTTCTAAACTCTCATTAGACTTAATTTGAATGTATAGCCCTCAGGTCACAATTTAATTAATCAAGATTCATAATTCTGCAGGCAAATTCTTTTTTTTAAATACATAAAACTTATTTTACAGACTGTGTGATGAAACATATGAAGTGCCACTTGTTTCCCAATTAGTTGAATTGAAGGGCAACACAAACTCGTGGTGTTTCTTTTATTGACTTGACAGAGAGGCAGCGGCTGAGATATAATGATGAGTCGATGTATTGATCTGGAGAAAATTGGTCTGTGACACTTTAGAGGATTTGTTAAACCTTTATGCTGCTTATTAACTAAAAGGCCAAATACCCTTTTGTTCCAGCTTCTGAAACATGAGGATTTGCAGCTTTTCTCATCGTTAAATTGTCGGTTAAAACCTTTTCTTTGTTCTTAGGCATCTTCTCTACTAAATGATTATTGTATTAATAGAAAAGATTTGTTGTGTGATTGTTTGTGTGTGTTTTGATGCAACTTTGTGTTGCAATTACAGAATGACTGTGCAGCAACACAGTCCGCATTTTAAAAGTTTACTTTTAAACAACACAGGCACGTACATAAACACAGCAGACAGGCAATTTGCCCTTTTCTCTTTTCTTAAATTGTTTGGCAAAATACCAGAAGTGGCTGCTGGACTCACCTATCCAGGCTACAAGTCATCGTAATGTGTGGATAAGAAAATTAAAGTTTCATGTCTTGTGATCGAAGCTTTGTCTCCTGGGACTTTGTGCTACAAGCTTGTCAATAGTTATTTCTCTTTCCTAACTCAGTGAAAGTGAAACATCTGAAATATAACCTGCAGCATTTATTGAAGAAGGCTTTTGCTGAAAACCATCTTCAAACATTGGCTAACAAAAACAAAAACTGGGTCACCCTCAGAAATGTATCTCTTCACTAACCCCCACTCCCTTTCTGGTTCACCCTGTGCAGGGGACGCCGATGACCCCATGGAGGAGGGCGAAAAGGAAGAGGACGCCGAAAAGCCAGTGACCGCAGCTAACAGCCGGGATGAAGAGGTGAAGAACAAGAAGAAGAAGAAAGAGGACGGAGAGAAGGCCAAAGACGAGAGGCGTGCGGACGGGGAGAGCTGCGATGAGAGAGAAAAGAAAGCTGAGGGGGCGGAAAAGAAAAATGAAGCAAAGGAGAAGAGCGATGATGAGAAAGGTCCTGCCACTGCCAAGAAGGAGGTGGTTGAAAAGGACATGCGAGAGGAAGAAGAGAGCCCAAAGAGTCAAACAGGGAAAGAGCAGAGAGATAAGGAGCCGGCCAAGAAAGCCCCCATCAGCAGTTTCTTTGGTGAGGAAAGAATTTGCATAGCTCGGCGCTCGCAGAAAAAAATAGAAGACATGTCTTTGCCTTTTATCAGTTTGGAGAGATGGCAAATTATTGCTCCACTCTCACCTTTCTTTCTTCTTTTATTTATCTATTTGCTTCTTTCTTCTTTTTTTTTAAATAGCTCCCAGGAAAGTTGTAGTGAAGACGGAGAAAGTGGAGAAGAATGACGAAGAGAAAAAGCCAAGTGCGGAGAGGAAGAGTTCAGCCGAGGAGAGTAAAGACACAAAAAGGTAAAAGAGAGGACACAACAATGGAAGTTGTAAAACAGTCCGACCTTCAGCACACTTTCAGACTCACTGATTTATTGTGTGTGTTCCCTGGAAAGAGCTGAGAGCTGTTCCAATCAACTTTTAATCAAATCCACAACAGTTCTCTTCAGCTTTATCCACACTAATATGTGTTTGTTTTAGTGTGAGGGTCTTCGGTTTTAACCTTCTACTGTGTAAAGCAGCAAACCTGCACGTCCAGCATCAATGTCATTAAGGACTGTTACAGGGTCAAGGATTTCAGTTTTATCTCCATGGAAACACCTGAGGTCCTGTCTGGGAGCAGATCTCAGCCCCTCGTGGTCCAGCGCCCCCTGGAGAACGTTTGGATCCAGACGTTTTCTTTTCATGTCTTTACACTCGGTGGTTCAAGGGTCTTTAGCAGGTTGGAGGTTTATGCTCCACAGCGTCCACTCAGATCCACTGAATAATTGATTCTTCCTCCTGGTGCACGTGAGCTGACCCTGACCTTTGACCCCTCTGGAAGACCATGCACTGCTTGTCATGGAGTTAAATGATTAAGTAGGGCGCCTACAATGTCTATCTCCTTATTATTATTTAATCACTTTTGATTATTTATCTCAGTATTTTTTAGCTAGAGAGAGTTTTTTCTTGTACTTTGAGGTGAGTCACGAATCATAAATTCTAGCTGTTAGTTGATGAGGAGACACTAGGACCACTTACTGCTTGTTCTCCTGATGATCCTTCTAGTGGCAGGAGCTGGGACTTTATGGTTCCAGTCAACATCACTGGTTTACAGTCCTTAATTCTGTTGTTGGAATATGTAGATATTTTTCTTTTAACTCATTTAAATCAGTGCCTGCTGATGTACACCTTTTTAATGTGCATTTATTTGATATTATTAGTATTATCATGATTTTGAAGCACATTCTTCTTTTCTTACATGTGAATAAAGCAGCAGCAGCCGCAGTGTATTACTGCTTTGTCATTTTGAGGTCATGCTAACCATTCCATACACAAACTATTTATAGCTCCAGAAGAGAGGGAATGCATTTTTCATCCCTCTAACTATTTATTATTTCATCACTGCCTCTTGTGTTGTGTGACAGTGTGGGAGTGATAGACCTGGAACGAGAACGGAAAGTTCACTGCTCCTCAATTCAGACGATAATATTTAGGTGTGTTTTTGCTTGAGTGAGGAAAAGCAGCTCAGTTTGCATGTTGCTTCAGCACAATGCTGCTATCTTCTGTGAGTTTCATGCAGGAATAAATTATCATAACATTTCAAATGCTGGAATTTCACTTCTATTTAATATGTTGAACTTATCCCTAAGTAGTGGTGCTCTTGTAACTCAGCCTCGTCCAGTTGTGAAGCCACCAGTGAAACTTGTAGCCTCCAAAAGTCTCGGTGCATTTCTACAGTGTCTCGTTGTTATGATAATGGTGTGCACGACTTCCTGTCAACAAAGACGCTCCGACTCGGCCTCGGTGACTGGAGCAGCTGTCACCACCGCTCAGTTTGACACTAATTTGCTCTGTCTCCCTTTCAAACGCTTTTCCACAGTGAGTCAACTTCGGGACAAACAGACTACGATCCGTCCAGGCCTGGATATCATCCCGTGGACCACGCCTGTTGGAAGCACGGCCAGAGGTCAGTCCGATTTGCTCATTTGTGGATTCCCAGTGGTTGTGGAATTTATGGAGTATCATGGAATTTAATCTGTTCCTCATTCTGTGAGAATATGTGAGGATGTCAGAAGCGAGTCACTTTATAGAAATCTTTCAAATCTATTTTTTATTTTCTCGAAATTAAAAATAGACGAGGGAGTGATTCTTGGATCTGACAAGTGTGTGTGACACAAAACAGTTCATAAAAAAGAGTTGAGAAGTCGGTGCGGAAGAAACAAATCCTTTATTTTAGAGGCTACATGATCAAAAAAAGACCAACTTACGTTTTCCTCAGGGTAACGTGAACATGAGGGCGGTGCAGTGGTGCAGTGGGTAACACGTGTAGAAGGTTCTGGGTTCAAACCATAGACTGTATATAAAGATAGATCACCTCCTTGTGACTGATGGCGCATAAACTGCCTCCTCCATGTTGGTGGATGGGACTCGAACAAAGTAAAAACACATGAAATACATTTTTCTCAATGATGGTTTGTTTAAGTTTTCACAGTCTATTATTCAAACCTGTCAGCCGACCAGGACCTTGTGCTCTGTGACCTACAGGCAGCTAGTCCAGGTTGTCCTGCCGCCTCTCGCCCAATGTCAGCAGGGCTATTAAACACATTGCTACAGCTGTCAGAATGTCCTCTATTTAACAGACCGTCACTTTGACAAAAAACTTGCACACAAACTCATCTCTTGAACTGGAAACATGGAGAAACAGAGAAAACACAAAAGAGAGGCTAGAAAACAATATCTGATTTGCTCCAGAAGAGGCCAGATTGTGTAAATGTTTTTCTAGGACCCTCGGTACTGTGTGTAATATTCTCACACTACAGGTCAGTGCCCACTTGATC
This sequence comes from Pseudopleuronectes americanus, assembly GCA_038501795.1. Classification (NCBI taxonomy): domain Eukaryota; kingdom Metazoa; phylum Chordata; class Actinopteri; order Pleuronectiformes; family Pleuronectidae; genus Pseudopleuronectes; species Pseudopleuronectes americanus. Next base: position 84,296 of record JBAMIH010000061.1, on the reverse strand, counting down.
GAGCCGTCACATTCAGGAGGTTAAAACATGTTTTCATCCCGGACTAATAAAAACACCCAGGCTGACAAGCAGTGAACGCCAAGACTATTTGTTATGTGACAGAGATGCTCCCGTCTCAGGAAGCACGAATAAATTACTCTAAGTGGAGTGCGAGTATTAAATAACCTTATTTATTGGCATGAATTTATGTGTATTTGTTCTTCCTGTAGAGGAGAATATGATCCTTAGGTAAATGCATCAATCACAGCCCATCCGTCTGTTTGCCACAGACCGCTATTTCAACAAGATGTCGCCTGATTGATTATCATGGATTTTGACATTTCTGGTAATTACAAAGCTCGAGGGGGGTTTCAGTGGGGACGGACTAAATCCAGTCTTTTTTCTTTGTCAATATTCATTTTAATGTCCCACTTGTGACTGTCAAATAAAGATTAAAAGGCCCAAAGCTGATCCGCCCACCGAAGAGTCAAGATTTGAGACCTGACAGTGTCTCTCCCACTTGTGTGTCTGAAAACCAGTCTGAAGAAACTCTGAAGAAACTCTGACCAACTCTGAAGAAATACAAATTTCATGGTTGCAGAGTGGAGAAAAAAAAAGTGGAATTTGACATCAAGGCCACAGTGCAAATGAAGCTGCTTATACCAAGTTCAGACTGGAGTCAGCTACTGTACTGTGTCATGGGCTCGGCTTGTTTGGACCTGCTTTGAATACCAGATGGAGATTTCTGCTTCCAAACACACAGAAAAGTCACTGAATTGACTTTCAAATGTTTAGAGTTTCTATAATTAAATCAATTCTGGCTTCTAGACTTTGCAAACCGACCACATCTACAGAAACAAATGTCGAAAGCTTTTAGATGTATATTCCGGTTTAGTCTCTCAACCCAGTAACATCTACACTGAGGCTTCTGCAGGAAAAGGGATGTCACATTGCCACAGATTACAGTTTTACAGATTACATTGGACATTTAACAAGGAAAAGACGTTTGCAGGCTCCATGTCTGTGCAGCTTTTACTGAGGGAGACATTTTAACATCAGATTTCACTGCAGACGGCCTCACGCTCTTGCTGCACTGGGAGTTGTGTGTTAAATAACCGAGATTGTGACGTTTAATTTATCACAATCTCATCATGTGATAAGACTTCGTTACTCTGTGAGTTGACTGCTGCAGAGCGTGAATATCAAACCAGGCAGGGACATGTTCGGACAGAAAAATCTGAAAAGGCAACTGGTCGACTCAGCCACATAGAAAAATGTAGCCTGAGTCAATATGACCTTGAATATTGTATCGCAGAAACCCGGAGAAATCCCACAAGTGCTGCTATTGCACAGATACAAGATAACTTATGTCGACCTTATGTTATAGAGATATACTTTTATTATCGAGCAGGGACCTGAGAACAGGGCCCAGGTGTCCAGAGGTTAAGTATTCAGAATATTTAAAAGCATTTAAATCTTTACCTGAATGTGGCTCAACATAAAATGTCACTTTTTAGGCTTTTGTCCTAAAGATATCACACATCAGGAGTCAGTGCGAGGACACAGGTTCCCCACCTCAGCCGCTCTGACCTCTGTCCTCCCTGCGGTTGCTCTCGTTGAGTTTAAAAAAAAACCAGAATCAAAGCCCAATCCGCCGGTGCACTAATTGTCAGTGGCTCTGAACAGCTGAGTCAGCTAAACGATGTGAATGTGAAAATGTTGTCAGTGCGGATGCTTCGTCTGCTAACTACATGCTCATCTCTCTCCAGAGTCCCGTACTTGGCTGTGGCTCGCACCTTTGAGAAGATTGAAGAGGACTCTGGCAGGTAAGCGCTCCATATGGAGGAAAGTGAATGCCATTTGGGAGAAAATGATCGCTGAATATTCAAAGCGTCGACATTAACCAAAAGCAGTTTTACAGAAATTACCACTCAGGCTTTCTGCTGGGATTTTACTGGAGTGTGATTAGAGAAATGTCTTTCAGCCAGGAAAAGTGAGGGAGCTGGATTCATTTCCGAGGGCGGCTGGGGGGGGGATATGAGGAAAATGAACAAATTGATCAGTTTCTAGGAATGTTTAAAAAATCTTTCATAACACGTTTTCTCATTTAATTTGGATTGTTTTTTTTTAATTCACTTATTTTACAACTTGAGCTCAAACTAAATGAAGGGGAACCAATATTACATTGTTTTTTTTGATGAATGAATTATTGTCACACCCCTTTTTATAGACCTGGTATAAAAATCCATCTTGAGTGATCTGGTCACGAGTAGACAGATCTGAGTTCAGGTAGACGCGTCCTGAGCTCCATGGATCCTCTTCTTCACTAACGTCTCTGACTCAGACTCTTCCCAGAGCACGGAAGTGAGATCCAATCACAAACGGTCACAGGAGACGCATTCAGGACGCGTTTTTAATACCTTGTATGAAAATGTGAATTTAGTGCTCTCAGGTTGATATTATTAACATGTCTGAACAGAGCCTTCTCCTCAGGAACCTAGATCATTTCCGATAAAGGATGATTTGAAACCAAAGCCTCCTACGAAACAAATTGAAAACACATTTCTTTTATTTAATCTTTTTCCTGATATTAAATGACAAACCTCTCCCCTTAATGACTGACTGTATTCCTTCCCACCTTCTGCAGGTGATGTATTGAGCTCATCCGCCGCCACAAACCTCCATTTCTGATTAAAACCTCCAGACAAATCTCATTTCCCGCCTCCCAGTATTTACAGAAAGGCTTTAAAATTAATTTAACCCGTCTTCCTCTTCTCACCGAACCCCTGTGTCTCCTCCCAGGCTGAGAAACATCGAGACTCTGTCCAACCTGCTCCGCTCGGTGCTGCTGCTCTCTCCAGGTAAATGGTGTTTTATCTCTCCCATAATGCATTCTGATGTAGCTACACGGGCAGCTGGCTGCCAGCCACTCTATCAAGGAGACGATGATGAAGCCAGGTCGCACATAAAAGTGGGAGGATGAGTCACTTCATTGATGTGTGTTTGTTTGTTGCTGTGTGTGAGTGAGTGAGTTTGTGTGTGTGTGTGTGCGAGTATGTACCTGTGAGATTACGATAGTGTGTTTTTGATTGTGTGTGTCTGAGCTTCAGTCTGATACTATTTGTGAATGCATGGGGCCATGTTTGTGTCTCACTTTGTGTGTGCTCTACTGGTGTGTTTTTTTCGCTGTGTGTGTTTCATGGTGTGTGTGTATTTATGTTTGATGGTGTGTTTCTTTCTGTTTTGGGTGTCCTTAGAGTGTATTTCTTTCCCTTTATATGTGTGTGAGTGTGTTTCTGTGTCTGTGCGTCCATGTTTGTGTTTATGAGTTTGTCTGAGTTTCTGTGGGTGTGTGAGCGAGCAGGCAGGTGGTTTGGTGGAGTCTTCACAGTGTGTGTCTGTACGTACATGTTTGTGTGTCACAACTGAGCCTGTGTTTCTCCATAAATCCTTTAGTATGTTTGTGTGTGTGTTAGGTCCCGGGTTCTGTCTGTTTTTATGTGTGTCTCTGTCTTCCCTTTGTATTTTTGTGTCGATGTTTTTCAGTTATAATCTGTATATGTGTGTTTACCTTCTTCTTTATGTTGTGTCCCCAGATGACCTGCTGTGCTGTGTGTACCTGTGTTTGAACCAGCTGGGTCCTGCCTACCTGGGGATGGAGCTTGGCATCGGGGAGACAATCCTGATGAAAGCTGTTGCTCAAGCAACTGGTAAAGGGCACACACACACACACACACACTTACACAACCACAAAACAGGCACACAATCATAAGCATGCTGTTGCACCCAAACACTTGCTTGTGCTTTCCCAGCCTAAATACCGAGGCCCCCCCCTCCTCTGCTCATCAGGCAGCGGCTGCTATTTACCGTCTCCATCTTGTTTCCAGGGCGACAATTGGACAAAATTAAAGCCGAGGCGCAGGAGAAGGGAGATCTGGGCCTAGTGGCCGAGAGTTCCCGTAGCAACCAGCGCATGATGTTCCAACCGGCCAGTCTGACAGCAGGGGGCGTGTTCAGGAAATTGAAGGAGATTGCCGGCATGAGCGGGAACTCGGTGAGCCACGGAACAACAACATTTTCATTAGAGGCAAAGCAGGCTTGAGAAAATATTGTTTTCACTCTGTTCTGTTTGCCTCTCGGTATGGAGGTGAGGGAGGGAAAAGAAAGAAAATGTTAATGTGATTGTGTATCGATCGAGGAATTATTAGTTTATTTGTCGACATCAGAGGAACGAGGTAATTCCTCAGCCTCTCGAATAAGTCCTCGCCTGACTAGAAAACTTTGAAGCAATTAGTTTTTCCTCCCTGCTGCTACTGGGTCTGTGTTGTTTTTGTGTTTTAGTTCTGTGGGTGGAACATGGGGTTGGTTTGTACTCGCTGGTGACCTCAGTCTTTTTTTGCATTCCGTCTCTTTTCCCTCTTCTTCTGTGAATCTCAATTTCCGACTGCCTGCCTCAGGCCATGAATAAGAAAATCGACATCATCAAAGGCCTCTTTGTGGCATGCCGCTTCGCCGAGGCCCGCTACATAGTCAGGTAAAATAACACTCACACAACACACACACACACACAACACACACACACATATATACAGACAGGCTCGACTGTGTGTGTGATCACAGGCACGTATACACATCTAGAAGTAAAGATGCACATACATGTACATGTTTGCATCCCTGTCATGGGCGGCAGGTTTCCACACTGACCGCTGCTGGTGTTGTGGTTCTGATTGACAGGTCCCTGGCTGGGAAGCTGAGGATAGGCCTGGCTGAGCAGAGCGTCCTATCAGCACTCACTCTGGCTGTGTGCTTGACCCCACCTGGACAAGGTAGCCTGGAATTTTGAAAGGATGTGTTGAAAAGCTTTTCATCTTTAAACAGTCAGCCAGTCGCCCGGCGTGTACGCTGAGCCGGTGTCTGCTTGCTGTTATCGCCCCTCCTGTTCACACTGGCCATGAAAAGGCTCCTTCCTGAAGCCGTTCAAATGCAAGTGACAAAGTCCCCGGTTCTTGTTTTCAGGAGCTTATCTGAATTTAATTTGAGGCTTCCACTGTCTGAGTTGAACAGTTGTGAAAGTTACAGTGCTGTTTTTTAACTTTAGGCACAGCTCAGGCAACACAAAGGAAAAATGCTCTTTTTGATAAATTGCTTTGGAAGGCGTCCACATGACTTTTCTACCTTCGCCTGGTGAAGCCTCAAATTGGCTTTGTGAATATCTTTTTTTCCCAGTAGAAAGGCTGACCTTTAATCAGTTTCCTTGTTAAGCGTGTGCAGACTTTCATGTGTTTAAGGTTATTCTGTACATGTGGCACGTCTCATTAAAGGAGAGCAAGGTGGGGCGTTAAGTCAAGAGATGGTACGTTTTATTCATAGAAAGGTGTTAAATATTCTTTGGCATTCATTACAACAGCAAACGACGAAATTTTATATACTGGGTCCATCAAACCCAGTTATCCCTCCCATGAGATTGTTGACTGCAAAAGATAAAACACAAACTGGTTTCCTCTGTTTGTGATTGACACGTCTTCTCACCTCCGTGTTGCTGAATTCATCACTTCCAGGACGGAGAGTTTAGAGCTTATCTCTCAGCACCTGCTCTCAGCACGGAGCTGGCCTCCTCTCACCAGCACCACAGACACCAGAGGAAATAGATTCATCCCTGACTTATTAGTATTCTCCCCTTATTCCTCGACTAGAGGTATGCTTTAATAAGAGTCAATTAGACCACAGGCTCGGTGGGGAGATCTGCATTGATCTGTGTGGTCTGGTCTGGACATGTTTTTCTTAGCTTTTTTTTAATTTGTTTAATTTGCCATTATTTTTATCTGACAGGTCAATTTGGAGTAGATTTCTTTGTGGAGCTCAAGTGGATCATTCCAATTAATGATTTAGTGGTCAGTCGTATTTAAATACATGATTATTCATAGGAAACTGCCTTCAAGGTCTTATTTGAAACATTTCAACCACAGTGGATCTGGAGTTTAAAATGTCTATTTCTAGAAAACACTGAGCTGCAGGTAAACACGAGTAATTGCTCCGCTCCGAGTCTCGTCTTTCCCCGACCTTTTGAAGTGCCTCTGAAGTTTTATTCAACAACTACTCGCTCGTACAGATGTTCTGAAAGTAACACGGATCTGTTTGAAATGCATTTTTTTTTATCCTTCCTCCCTTCGCACAGATTTCCCTCCCGCTGTGATCGATGCAGGGAAGGGGATGAGCGCTGAGAGCAAGAAGGCCTGGATCGAAGAGAAGAGTCTCATCCTCAAACAGACTTATTGGTAACTGAAGCCTAAACAAACCCTCTGGTTTGACTTTGCAGTGTCTCCTCGGTGCCACGGCGACGCCTTATCCCCTTTAAGCCTCGTCCCTCATTCTCCCGCACTCATTCTGCTCACTTTCATTTTGGCTGATATTGATTTTTCTCTTTTCCTCCATCTCTCTCTTGTTTTTCCTCTCAAACACCCGTCTTTTGTCTCTGACTCACCGCTGTTCAGCGAGATGCCCAATTACGACATCCTCCTCCCAGTGCTCCTGAAGGAGGGCATAGACCAGCTGCCCAATCACTGCAAGCTCACTCCAGGTAAGAACCCAATCGAGAGGCAGGAAGGTTATTTAATCCAAACTGGTGACTTCAGTGTGTTTATCGATCCGCTCAGTGGAGGTGAGTCACTTATTTTATTTGAGTCATTTATCACTGAAAGATAAAAGATACTACTCTGAGGATTAGCTCCCAATTACACTGTTGTCAAGCTATTTGTGATAAGGAGCCCTGGCACCGAGGTAGGAAATTATTACCAGCCGCCATCCGAGCAGCACTAAATTGGGAAACTAAATTGGACGCTGTTGGTCAGTTAGACGGATCTCGCTGCTCTTTTGGCAGGTAAACAGTTGTCGTTCAGGGAGTTGTGTTGCTTCTATAGTGCATTTGTAGTTAAAGAGGCTGTTGAATTATTTTGGATGGCACCGGTCGATTTGGACAAAACATGAATGTCCTGTCAATTCTGGCTCGGTGCTCTGTGAGCTACTATTTAACCATTTTATTTGGGGGGTGGGGAGTATTTTTCATTATTTCGCTCCCCTGCTGCCGTTGTAGCTTAACTTGGCGGTGCAGCCCACGGGGGTGTGAGTCAGATTACTTTCATTTCGGGTCCAAATGAGAATGCAAACAAACTTAATTTCATCTGTGATTTAGTCGCGGGGAAAAAAAGTTGTGGGTGTGATGCTGATGTGTCATGTGGGAATGTGTCACTGGAGCTAATTTCACAGCTCCTGGGTTTCTTTCCGAGATCTGCCTCACTCTCCTAACCTGCAGGCCTGTTGAGCGCCAGCCCTGCCCCCCCTCTTCCCCCTCTTCCTCCTCTTCCTCCTCTTCCTCCTCTTCCTCCTCTTCCTCCTCTTCAAAAAGTAGAAAATGAAGAAAACTTCTTCCTTGGTCGCTCTCAATTTGTTTTATCAACTGTTTATAATTCATGAAAAATGCATAACCGCATCTTTTTATACTGATTGGTTGGAGTCCCGCTGGTTTTTAGCTGTTTACTTCACATTGTCTCTCCCCCTCTTCCCCTCTCAGGTGTGCCTCTGAGGCCCATGCTGGCTCACCCCACGAAGGGCGTCGGCGAGGTGCTGAAGAGGTTTGACGAGGCGGCGTTCACCTGCGAGTACAAGTACGACGGCGAGCGTGCACAGGTGTGTGTGTGTGTTTGTGTGTGTGTCTGTCTATGTGCATGCAGGTGGCAATGTGACAGAGTGCAACTGTTTTCCTCCGTGCTTGGCAGCGAACATATGCCGGCTGAATTTTGTATGCGTATACCTCACGGCTGTGTGAGATATTGCTGTTCTGTGACTTTCGCTGTGTGTTCACTTGACTGTGTGCAGGCATGCATGGTGTTTCTGCAGTGTGTGAATGTGTGTGTGTCTGTGTGTGTGCACCTATTCTTTTAAGATAAACAGTGGTGCTGCTTTGCCCTGGGCCTGTAGGCAGAGCAGGCTACCTCCACCATTGTGAGAGGAGGAGGAGGAGGGGAGGAGGGGAGGAGGGGAGGGGTTGGAGATGTAGAGCAGTGAGGTAAGAGGCTGGAGACGGTGGAGGCGAGACTCATTAAGAGAGAGAGTGAGATGAAGACACAACGGTGAAACAGTAGAAGGGGGGGCGAGGACATTTTTAGAGAGAAAACATGTGAAGAGACTGTAATGTAAACTCCCTCAAGCTGTATTGTTAATTTTGGACAGTCATGCCAATAAAGTGTCTTTGAACTGAGCTGAATTGAGAAAAAGAGAGATGAGCAGGGAGAGAGAGGATAGAGAGACGATGGAGAGAGGGGGAGGCGATGGAGAGAGAGAGAGTAACCGTTATGACGTCCTCCTCGTCCCTCTCTCTCTCAATATTCTCTTCCCTCTCTCTCTTTCTTTCTCTCCCTCTCTCTGTCTCTCTCTGGTCTCACTGCAGTGGACTTTACCTCCCACAGCCAGCAGAGGGACTCACGGTACACCACTCACTAAAAGACCCACTGTGTGTGTGCATGTGCGTGTGTGTACGCAGTGTTTGTCACTGTGTGTGTCCGCATTTGTGGCATTTGATGAATCAAAATATCTGTGTGTATTCATGCAGTGTGCCCTGTCTAATCAGTCAAGGAACTTATTGTGTGTGTGTATGTATTTAAGTTTACTAATATTATTTATCAGCGATGACACCTATTGATCAGTCTGAAAAAAAAAGAACTGGAAATGAGCCAGAGTCGTTAAAAAGGTACAACTTAAAATACAATGAGGCTCTTTAGGGACCTAATGAGAAGACGTGTGTTTAAGACTCTGCACTATATTACAGAAAAGCCTTTAAATACAGATGTAAGATACATATTGTTAGTACCCTTGTGTCAAGTCCTCTGATGGAGACGTGTAGCAGCAGAGAAGACGTTATCTGAGCGGTCTGCAGGTCTGGTGGATCACTGTGTTTTGTGTTTGGTGCTGGGAGTTGCTTCCCTTGTCCCTGGCTGTAGGATAAGATGCCTTGAATCCTCCTCCATTCTCAAGGAGATGATAATAATCCTGCCATGACTTCTTCTGGTCACCTAGACTTGTTATCTGAGGAGGCTGCAGGTTAGGAGGCAGAGAGGGTCGTCCACTAAGCAGAAGGTTGACGGAGCGATCCCTGACTCCAGTCTTCATTCTGAAGGGTCCTTTGGTCAGATACTGAACCTCTGCCTCTGCTGTGCTGACTGTGTGTGAATGATGTATGAATGGGTGAAGGACTCAGTGGTCCATAAGACTGGAAACTGCACCCGTTCGCTGTGAATACCATTTCTCCCACAGACTGAAATGATCCTGTTGTAGTAAGAACAACTGAAGCTCATCAAGTTGATTATTTCATTCACCACAGATCAATTATAAGTTAGGTCATCACTTATTAAACATCTCTGCAGAGGATTCAATATTGAGATTCATATATTTCAACTCAACTGGATTTTTTTTTCAATATACCGTTAATAGGTTTTACCAGACCTTACAGTATATCACTTTAGACCTTCGATCTTGATATGGAAAAATAGTAGATAAGCCTGAGGAACATCCACAAAGGAGGAATCCCTGCAGCACAGACAGACATGCAACAGATACAGATTCAAACTCTATCTCCTGGAAGCATCTGTGGGTTCATTTCCATTCCTCGGCATCACAGCGTTCAGGACACGATGCCGGGAGAGGTCTGTGGAATCTGTGCCTTCAGCTGCACGAGGATGAGCTCGATCATATTAATCAGGTGGTTTTAAAAGGTGGCTGATGACCATGGAAACACTTGAGACCACATTAGTTTCCCAGTCTGATGTCAGCATATTGCAGAGAATTCCACAGAAATCGAATCATGCCTCAAACATCCATCGATCAGATAAACACTGACCCGTTTTAAATCTTTCTTCTTATTTTATTTATAATCTTGCATTATTTATTCCCCCCCTACAGATTCACATTCTGGAGAGCGGCGAGGTGCGAGTGTTCAGCCGCAACCAGGAAGACAACACCAGCAAATACCCTGATATCATCTCTCGCATTCCCAAGGTAAGAACAGTTGAGCACACAGCGTGCCGCGGCTCAGCCCCCCGGGAGGCAGGCGAGTCGATGTGAGGCCTGATTGTCAGCCGATGGCTTTTACAGTGTGCAAGTAACAATTGCACACGTTTATCTCCCTCACTCAGTCTTTTCATTCTGCCATTTTCCCCCGTAACCCACCTCTCATCTGTCTGCTCTCCGTGTGCCCGCTCCTGCTCTGAGCCTCCCCATTTGAAAGCCATTTGCTTTTTCCTCTTGTCCCCTCTTCAGCCGTCAGGGACCAACAGGAGTCATTCAGTGGTTTCTTTTCTCATGTTCACTCAGAATGGACATTTTGAATCAACAAGTTGTTTTCATTTAAAGCTGCGGGTGAGCGAGGATCTGCTAGAAGCTGATCACCGGTACCTGAAGCCCTGGCACTTGGCCTGGAGTTACCCAAGCACGCTCGCTGCCTCTCCGCCCGCTGAGTGTTTTTCTGCTTTAGTGCAGAGCAGCAGTCACTAATAAAGCTGTAGCAGTTCACTCTCTCTCCTCTCTCTCCTCCCTCTCCTCCCTCATTCACGGTGGCTGTTTACAAAGACTTTGTCCAATACACAACCGTCAACGATCAATAATATTAAAGGGAAATTCCCGCCTGGTTTGTACTAATCAGGACAAGTTAGTAAATTAAATAAACACTCGGATCAGTCAAGCTACGTTAGTAATGGGTCCCTTAGCTGGAATTCGTGAAAAGATGTGATTCATTGTTTATAAAAGGAAAACAGAGTGAGCTTCTCCTGCACTGGTGTTTTTTAAGCCTTTTTCAAACACAAGAAAATGAATTTTGCTGAAGTCTTGCATTTTATTTTTCAAGTAAAGGTTTGACAAAATGGCTACAGCAGGGTTTTTAAGAAACCTGCCTCTCAGAATGATTTTAAAAGTTCAATTTTGAAGAATGCATTTATATTTTGGGGGATCAAACCTTTCACATATAAATATTTGATACATCCCATTATTGCATGTGGGTATTTCCTGATTTAAGTGGCATTGCAAATATCAACAATCAAATATTGAATTAATAATATAATATATATATATATATATATATAGCATATTATTCTGAGTAGAGCTGCTTCTAGACATCCACTGAAGTCTGGATATTCCCCTAAATTGTTGATCCTGAGATGCGCCAGACATTCTACAGAGTTTTGGAGCCCATGTGAGAATAGAGCAAGAAAAAATTTATTCACAGCAAGTGAGTGGGCTGTAGTTTCAAACATGCGAAGGATGCAAAACTGGAAGATAACCCACAAAAGGAATGCAAATATCTCAGCATGACAAAGGGGATCCATGCATACATACATATATACATACATATGGTAGAGATTTAGGTGCCAATGCTACAACACAGTATTTCCAGAGTGGAATTTATATTTCATGTGCTTCTTCCTGAGAGATCTACCTCGATGCCACCATGTGCCTGAATGTTCTGGTCATTTCCCTGTTGTTGTGAAGTCTGGTCTTACATGGCCGTGGCCAGCAGGGATCCAATCTCCTCTCAAACCAAAGTCGTGTGTTCAGTTAAACCGGCAAAACATTTGAGTAGTTGTGACCAAAGAGAAGTTTCAGTTTGTAAAAGTCTCTGAGTACTTCTGTGACTTGTTTTCTTTCTCTCAGAGATCAGGCCTATTTTTAGTGTTTACTCATCACTTGCACAGCTCTGTTGGTTTTTACTGCTGCTGCTGCTGCTGCTACACATTAAAACCTTTCCACTGAAGAAGCGCTCCGGTGGCCTTGGCACTGAGCATGAACTGCAGTATACCTTTGGCTGTGCCTTCATTTCCTGTCATCTCTCCGCTATTAACTCAGCAGGAAAAGCACTGAAATGACTCAAATATCATTTTAAAGGCAACAACAGCAAACCAGCAGGATCATATCGACAGGCAGTGGGCACCATTGTGTGGAAAACATGTGGAATTATGAGGCACCATTTGTTCAGATGGGAGGAAAAGTAAAAGGAGCAGCAGACATAAGCTGCAACCTCTGAAAGAACTTTTTCTGAACTATTCTTGCCAGCCGCCGGGTAAAATATCCCAGTGAGCCTCTGTGAGAAAACAGCAAGTTTATCTGGAATAGATGTAGAAGATGCTGACACAGATTTGAGAGTAGAATTAACTTGTCATGTTCTTCGTCCTTCACGTTCAACCCAGACGTCATCGCTCAACCGAGCATTTTCCTCTCATGAAAAGCGTCCGACTCAGTCAATCTCCTCCTGTGTTCTTCACATGTGAAAGACGAGCTCTGGAAAATGCAAGGGCCATATTTTCTAGATGTTTTTCCAGAGTTCAGGTCTATAAAACCACGTTTACAGAGGGATTTCTCAGACGTGAACTAGCTCCACCTCCAACACACAATCAAGCTGGAGAAAACCTCTTTTCCATCACCCTTCTGTCCAGTGGACAGACGTCCAGTCGTTTCTCATCATTTCACGTAACCCTCACGTTTCTCCCTCACACTGACTCTCATCTGGCTCCCTTTTCTTTTCATATCTATAAAAGCTTCATGGTTCTTTGTCCCTCGCTCTCACCTCATTGCTTCATCTGTCCACTTGTCTCTTCCTCTCATGTCGCCACGTCTAATCATCCCTCTTTTCTTCTTCATTACATCTTGATGATACCTGTTCGTTCCTTCACTGCTCGCTGCCAGTGTTTTACCTGGACTTCTCTTCTCACTCTTGTCTCATCCATTGTTGTCTCTCTCTCTCTCTCTCTTACACTCATCTTTTTCCAGCGCTGTGATTCCCCCTGTTTGCAGTTTTACCTTCTCGTTCTATCTCTGTGCCTCTCGTACTCTTCCCCTCTCACTCCCAACTCTCCCACACGCCTTACATATTCGTTCACTTTGTTTTTGCTTTCGTTTCCTCTTCATCCCCGTCTTCCTTCTCACCATTTGTCTTTCGCTTTCATCCACACGTCTCCCTCCCTCTTTTTAAAAACATATTCTTTCACTCTTTCTCCTGCTGTCTTCTGTCTCTCGCTCCTCTCCCTTCTCGTCATTCCCTCGACGTCCTTAACCTGTTTTCCTTTTCTGTCATTTTTCATCTCTCTCCTTGGCTGTCTCTTACCTTTCTCTCTTCCATTAACTCGGCCTTCACTCTAAGTTTTTGGATAGATAAAAACAAACAGAGAGAGAAGTTGGTGCCTAAATTGCTTGTTGTTATAAAGATGAAGCATTTTTCCTGTCTTTATGTAATTCACTATTCTCAATTTAGTAGATTTAATTTACTTGTGTTGTGAAAGTAGCCGGCGTCAGTTGTTTAAATCTCAGATATTGATTTATCAGATTAATGTGGCAGAGCATCGATAAGAGATATTGCTTAAATTTAAAATATGCATCCAGTGTCTGACATCATGTTGTCATGGCAGTGTCTGAATATCCACACACATTCTTATAGACACAATAAATGCACAATGGCAGTGAAACGCCAATGGCAGAGTGAGTTTCACTTCACACTAACCGACACTGGCTCCACAGAGGAGATGGTCTGATTAGATTTTACAGCACCTTGCTGCATTATTTTGCATATTAATGAAGGAAAACTAATTTTCCTGAAGCTATCATAGTCCCGTATTGCTTTAAATTATGAATTAATAGTAATATATTAACACATTAATATTAATTCGGATGCGTTCATTTGTAAATAATGCATTGCTTAGCCTAATGACCTGATGAGGATTAACTGGTAATGTTTTATATATCAGACCATTTCCAAACAATCTCTTCCCTCTAATGCGTTTCCTCCTCTGAGCTCTGATTGGATTTGTCTGATCAGATTTCAGATTTCACTCTCTGATCGTGTCTCAGTCTGGATCAGCTGGTACATTCACACATTTAAAGAATCCCGATGGCTCCCGAATGACCAGGAAATAAGAGATTAAGACCCACACTCAGGATTTGGTGGCTTAAATAATTAGCAGCCACTCTTGGTCAATGTAATCTGCCCGTGAGCTGGGTGTGTTATTTCTCCTGCTCAGGGAAACATCAGCTGCCAAAGCATTTTCCTTAAAGCAGAATTATCACAGTTTGGCAACTGGTTGAGCGGGAGAGACGGCTGCAAACAGACACGGCTACTCGGGAGTAGGGATGAATTTAAGGGAGATGATAGTGTGTTGACTTCCAGAGCATTTAATTGAGGCTCAGCTGCAGGTCCTGAAACAGCCTGAACACGTCTATACGCCTTTTTATTAAAACATCCAAGTTTATTCTCGTGCTGAGTTTGAATCTAAGTTTGTCCGACAGTTTAATTTAAGTAAATCCAACCATCTTCCGTTTGCTAGAGCAGGTGTTGCTTATACGCAGATGGGTAAATAACATCATCTGGCTTTTTCAATCATGAAACGCTCTCGGTCTCTCTCATCTATCGCCGAGTTGAATCCGTCTTTGTAATTCCTCTTCACTTTCTCTTGACGGTTTCCTCTGCAGATGAAGAAGGACTCTGTGGTTTCCTGCGTCCTGGACTCCGAGGCCGTCGCCTGGGACCGGGAGAAGAAGCAGATCCAGCCCTTCCAGGTCCTCACCACCCGTAAAAGAAAGGTATGATGTGGAGAGGGATGAAATGGAGAAAGGAATGAAATGTTCATGAAGGTACAGCAGACAGAGAGGAGATGGGTTAGGATGAGACAGGACAGTCTAAGAGTGGAGGGGAGTGTGTGATTGCAAATGTGACCGCTGCGTTTCCCCGTCTTCTGCGTGCACCATGACACCCGGGCAAATTAGAACCGAAGAAACGAGAGTGCAAATATGGAGCCCATGATGAGGAGAGCGGGTGAAACTGATTATCCTGATGATTTCTATTTTGCTGGATATTGTTACAGCCTCTATGAAATCATGATTAGTTATAATGACAGTTTGATGTCACAAACTGATTGTGCTGCCCTGCCGGCATTTTCTGTAACAGCATCTCCACTGTTTCCTCGAAGCGTTCTTGTTGAAATGAAACATTTTCAGTTGAGGCGATGGAACCCGATACAGACTAATTAAACACTGTTAATGAGCGAAGTAATGAGGAGGGCAGCGATAAATCAACGGACAAATCTCTCAAATTTGGAGACTGCTGTGGATTTTATTGTAATTGCTGCCTGATCAGTTTCCCTAACCACTGGTCACAGACGTTTTGTAATGTTGTTAGATTGCACGAGGACGACACCACGCGATTCCCTTTGTGACGTCAAACCAAGTCTAACTAAACCTCGAGAGGAGATTAATGCATCAAAATGTGTTTCACCACATACAAATAGTGCTTGTATAGGAAGGGTTGTATTCTAGTGTTTCCTGGTGTGTTGGTGTTTATTGTTAAAGTGTAAAGAGAGTGCAGGTCAGCAGGAGAGTGGACGAGGAAACTGAGACAGAGACTCTGACACGATACAAACCAACCGCTGCTTCTGCTCTGATCCTGAAGCAGCTGAGCTAATAATTTATCAATATCGACCCATTGTGAAAACACTGAATTCACACTTCTTTGTTTTCACTGTTCGACTATTACCGCCTTGTTCACGTTACAGAGTTCTCTTCTCTTATCTCTGCTTCACTATCAGTTTGAGTGAGTGCTAGCCATCTTCGACCCTGCCCTTAAGTTGTGTTCCCACCACGTTTAGATCAGGATAACTTCAAGTTGTAATGATGCCATTTGATTTAGGAGGAAGCGGTTGACATACAAACAGTAATTTCAAAACGAACGGGAGGGAAATCAAAGAGCTCTTTGTAACAAGTACCAAGGTTAGATGGAGCGATTTGTGAATAAGATGCGTCAATTTGCATATTTTTGTCAAGGGAGAAAAACATTAAAATGTGTGTTGATGTGTGTTGATGTGTGTTGATGCTTCCCTGCAGGACGTGGATGCCTCGGAGATCAAAGTGCAGGTGTGCGTCTACGCCTTCGACCTCCTCTATCTCAACGGCGAGGTAAGACCCAGTGACGACGAGGAAGATATTACCCAGAGATCTCTCCCTGCACTTCTGTTGTCATTTAAAACTGCTGTGTGTGTGTGTGTGTGTGTGTGTGTGTGTGTGTGTGTGTGTGTGTGTGTGTGTGTGGTGTTTATTGTTTGTGAGTGCGCATGCATACTCATCGCCCCGCCGAGATGCCAACAACTTCCCTGAATGCCAATGATGGTGCTACTGGAGGCCCTAATGAGATAATGATTGTAACGCTCATTGTAATTCCAGCAGAGTGTGTCTGAGTGTGTGTGTGTGTCTGTGTGTGTGTCTTTCTGAGTCTGTCTCCGAGTCTGTGTTTGACAGAGAAAGCGCTGCATTTCTTTAAGTGTGTGTGTGTGTGTGTGTGTCTGTCTTGGGTGGTAATTGTGCGAGATTGAGTCTTTATGTTTACATCCAAATAATTCAGCATTTTTAAGCAAACACTGAACAGCGAAGAAAATGTGAAAAAGCCGACGTCTCCATCAGTTTGTTCGTTTTTCCCAAGTGGACGACAACAAAATTACGTAATTAAAAGAGCAGAAGTGACTGTTAAGCTCCCCCGTTTATTGCTGCGTCCCACCCTAATATGGCGATTATGTAAATTCTATGAATTAATTTGCCTCTCTATGAGAACATGCTCTGTGTCTTACTCTTTTTATTTACTAGCTCGTGTCCTTCGTTTGTTTACCTCTCTTTGCCCACAAATTGGGAATGTTCAATTCCCAGTGCACTGCGGCGCCTGTCACTGGGAGCTCACTGGGAGTGTCCTGAGAGAGTTACTTCATGCTGTGTCCTCTAAATTCCTCCTGCTGAGGCTCCAACCGACCAGCAGGAGCAGCAGTGGCACCACGTAGGACCCCAAGGTCATGGCCTTGGACCCTTTTCTGTTTTTTGTTTTACGTTTTATGACATGAGAAGAAATTTTACTGCTAAAATTACATTAAGATAACGCCGTGTTTTAGCAACATGGTTATTAAGGCGTCTGATTGACAGGATGATATGATTCGTGGGTAAAGCGGGTTGTTTACTTATCAGAGGTTATTAAAAGGTTAGTGGGTTCGATCCCCGGCTCCTTCAGTCCTTTTGTAAGACTTACAATCTCCTTCTTTACTCTGAGAATCTGCATCTTTCCCCTTTAGTGCTGCCTTTCCCCTTCCAGATTTATCATTTCTCTGTTCAGGTGCTTTTCTACCACAACTAAGTGTTGAAAGATTTAAAGTTGTTGGTTTTGTGGCAGTTTAATTCATATATTTTTTGGGATTAATGCCCCAAGAACAATAGTAGGTGGCGGGGAACAGGCTCATAGTGAGCAACTGAGGCTGTGTGTGTGTGTGTGTGTGTTTGTGTGGTTAGCTGGTTGAGATGGCATTTCATCCTTGTCATTGAAAGGCTTCAAGCTACGAAGAGGAAATGGTTGTAATAATACAGTTTCTTTTTTTCCCCATTTGTAATAATGCATGTGTACTTTATTTGTGTGTCTGTGTTTGTGTGTGCAGTCCCTGGTGCGACAGCCGTTGTGTCGGCGTCGGGCTCTGCTGAAGGAAAGCTTCTCAGAGGTGGAGGGAGAGTTTGTGTTCGCCCGATCCATCGACTCCGACAACACCGACGCCATCGCAGAGTTCCTGGAGCAGTCTGTGCGAGGTGTGTGTTCCTGTGTGTGTTCCTGTGTGCGAGTCGGTGACAGACTCTCACTTGTTTTTCCTTCTCGACCTCTTCTTGTGTCTTGAACTTTGTGTATCTGTTCTAACTGTGCTCTTGTTTCCTCGCCTGCTGTCCCTGTGCAACTTGAAGGTTTTTTTGTGTGTGGGTGTGTTGCTGCAGTTTCATTTCATTTGTGCCTTCACGTTGTGCGAAGGTTGTGTTTGTGTGTGTTGGTTGTGTACTCGTGCTGCTGCCCCTTTGTCAAGCCAGGATGTTGGTTTTGAATTTGTGTTTGCGTGAGTGTGTTTGTGTCTGCAACAGAGATGGAGCCTGTGAGTTGTGTAATTGAGTTGCGTGTGTATTGTGTGTATGTGAGTCACACGGTTGTGTCCTGCCCTTCTTTGTGTGTAACAGAAGCACACAAAGACCTATTCGTGTATCTGATAGATAATCTGTTCATTTCCTTTCTGCACGAGTCACATCGTGTTTTGTGTTTATTAATGCGTGTGTGTGTGTCTGTGTGTTTGTGTGTGTGTAGATTCCTGTGAGGGCCTCATGGTGAAGACTCTGGAGAAGGATGCCACCTATGAAATTGCCAAACGCTCTCATAACTGGCTCAAGGTGTGTGTGTCTTTGTGTGTTACTTGTGGGTGTCAGCACTGTAAAAACAATATTAACCCTCATACACTTAATGCACAAACGTAGCAACACAGTTTGTATGTGTTACACAATTCAACACACTTTGTTTAGGACACAAACACATTAAAGAATAAAGTGACTATAAAGTTCTTCATTTATTTAAGCTTTTCCAGTTCATTTTTATTGGAAAAATACAAACAACATAATCTTTCTTTTTTCTTGTTTTAAAGGCCAAAATAAAGTGGCACATTTTAGCAGAAGAAATTAATCTTCATCCAACTGAACAGAATAAAAGAAACTGAAAGAACAACGAGTCCTCGTTAACGACTAAGAACTTTTTTTTAAGAGGAACATTTTTCACATTGATTAAAAATCTCCGCTTGGGATATTTTCATCCAACCTGTCTTCAGATTTCTGGAGGACAAGAACATTTTAAAATCTATTAGCTGTTTAGAACTCTGACACGTCCCCCACATTATTAATAAATGACCTATAATTGTGCCCTCTGGCTTTTTGATTCATGCAAAGAAAAACTGATTCCCTGGTTCGGACTCGTAACTGATGTGGTTATGTTAATACTGAGATGCATTTTTCAACTAAGTGTCTCGTATGATATATTGTGAAACCCTCAATCATGGCTCTTACTCTTTAATGCTGCTCCCCCCCCAGCTGAAGAAGGACTACCTGGAGGGGGTGGGCGACACCATGGACCTGTGTGTGATCGGGGCCTACATGGGGAAAGGCAAGAGGACAGGCGCCTACGGGGGCTTCCTGCTGGCGTGCTACGACGAGGAGAACGAGGAGTTCCAGTCCGTGTGCAAGGTGTGTGTCTCTGTGTGTCTCTGTGTGTCTCTGTGTGTCTCTGTGTGTCTCTGTGTGTCTCTGTGTGTCTATGTGTGTCTATGTGTGTCTATGTGTGTCTCTGCTACACTTCTACTAACTCTCTAAAACTAACTTAAAGTTCTCTGCACGTCTTCAGGTTTGTTTATTTCTCCTGAGGGTTTCAAGTTGAGTGTTTTGAGTTTCGCGAGTTTATCTCATGAGCTGCATTGCAAAATTCACGTTATACAATCTGTGAAATAATAGAAACCAATCAACTTTTTTTAAAGAGCACATCCGTTACGGCATTATAGAAACATTATCAAATGCCTTCTTCAACTTTTCGCAAAAAAAATACCTTCACTGTGAGACCCACACGTTTTATGTTTGTGCCGATCATCAAGGCAAAGTTATTATTTATATTTCCAATTTGCTGCCACAGACATTTTTCCGACTGCTTCTCCGAACGAGGTTTTGAAGTTGTGTCTTAAATCCTTTATTTTCGTTCTCTCAGCAGCACAGACGCCACCTGAAAGAACCCAGAACAATATTGACTTTTCCATTTTAATTTGAAACGGGCAAAGTTTTAATTTATCCTCGGATAAAGATGTTTTTCTTTTGACCCAGCTGCATTTTTGTAATAAACAAAGAAGAAAATATAAATGTTCACACTCACAATTTACTGTTCTTAGCTTACTAGCAGATCTATAATGTCTATAAAGAAAACAAACATTATAAAACGTCCAGCGTCTCGTTGGCCAGGTCACATTAAAACCACGATAATTGTAGGATTAACCGCATTAAACTGGATTAGCTTTAGTCGCTGTATCAAACAAACTGGCAACCGTGTGTATTTGTATGTTTTGCTGCACCTCGAGCCATTTGTTTGTCAACTTGTTTGTTTCTCTCCTGTGCGATTTTTGTATTTCAGATCTGTAGCATTACGGTGCTAAACAGCGTACAGGGAGTGTGAGCGTTTCCTGTTTACGGCTGTTTGTTGCGTGTGTGTACGCTTCGGGGTGTTTTTATGTTGATGCAACTCAGGGTATTTTGAATGCGATTGTTTTTTTTTGTGTGTGTGTGTGTGTCATTTTTCTCCCCCTAAAATTGGAGTTGGAGGTAAATCTGTGTGTATATACGTGTCTGTGTGTGTGTGTGTGTGTGTGTGTGTGTGTGTGTGTGTGTGTGTGTGTGTGTGTGTGTGTGTGTGTGTGTGTGTGTGTGTGTGTGTGTGTGTGTGTGTGTGTGTGTGTGTGTGTGTGTGTGTGTGTGTGTGTGTGTGTGTGTGTGTGTGTGTGTGTGTGTGTGTGTGTGTGTGTGTGTGGTGTGTGTGTGTGTGTGTGTGTGTGTGTGTGTGTGTGTGTGTGTGTGTGTGTGTGTGTGTGTGTGTGTGTGTGTGTGTGTGTGTGTGTGTGTGTGTGTGTGTGTGTGTGTGTGTGTGTGTGTGTGTGTGTGTGTGTGTGTGTGTGTGTGTGTGTGTGTGTGTGTGTGTGTGTGTGAGAAAGCATGACAGGGTGCATTTCAGGATAAGTGCTAAACATATATTGGAGCATGCGTGACCACTCGAATGTGTGTCTGCGATAATGACAGCGTGAACTTCACCACCGAGTGTAAATCCAGTTTCCTCTCAGTCCTGCTAAACCCCTCCACCCCCAGTTTTCTCCTCCGTCACTTTTATGTCTTTATCCAAGAAAAAAGGGTTTTACTGAGCAGCGAGTGCTTCTCTTTTTTCCTCCTCTACCTCCTCCTCCTCCCAGCACCACCACCTTCTTCACCCTCACACGCTTCCACACATTCACACCTGGGAGCTCACTGGCACATCCTCGGCGCTCGGCTGTCGGACTCTGAGCAGCTCCACCGCGGCTGACGGAGGTTAAAGCACCCGTGAGATTACCCGCGTTTGCATTCCTGGCAGCTCTAGTGGTTTTTTCTCGTGTTCACACTTGCTTCCTCCATAAATAAAATCTCCGTTGTAAAATGTTTTCACACGCGGAGTAACAGTCCTGGTTCGGTGAGGGGAGGCTCGATGGGAGTTTGAGCTGCACAACAGAAGACTGCACCTTGTGTTGAAGGATATCGGCAGAATAACCCCCACGTCTTTTGTCTGATATTGATTTTCATATTAATCTTTCTCTGCCTGTTTGGCTGCGAGCTCCGGAGTGTGAGACTCCCATCGGTTTTCAGATGATTCTCGTGAATGAAGCATCTTTTGGACGGATCTGAGGAAATCCTTCAAATATGACACAAACGTCCATGTGGGCTCAAAGATGATCTGATTAGATTTTTGGAGGTCAAAGGTTATGATCACAGGTAGATTCTAAAAAACACTTTCAAGCCAATTATTTGACGGCCTAACCCAAGAGCAACAGGGGGGGGGGAGTTGGGACCAAATTATCCTGCAAACCTCACTGGCTGGTGGAGACGAATAACTGCGAGGTGGTAAATCTAGTGTCATAATCCTGGGCATAAAACTTTATGGATATTACAGACAATGTCATTTGTTTCCTGCGCCCTTAATGACAATCAAAACGGAACAGGGGACACACACTGGGAAGGAGAGTGTAGCTGTCATTGTCACGACCGTTAGAGACTTAATGTGAGTTTTCTTTTTTGCCCTTATCACTAAATATTTCAAATTCAGGCAATATTCAGAGATGAGTGTATTTACATCGCCACTTTCTAGTCTTATCGACCACTCAAAGCTCTTCTGAGTATTCATACGTCCCCTCCCTTCATATCACCTTTTCTATCACACATCACACCTCGGTACAGGGTTCAGTATCTCGCCCAAGGACTGAAATCGAACCAGCGACCTTCAGGTGAGTGAACGACCTGTTCTCACTGAGCCAGGATGTGGATCAACAATCCTCTGAGATTAAAGAGCACTGGTCTCCACACAGGAGACGTGATGTTAGCAGCATGTTAGTGCAGTCGCTGCTCTTGTCTCTGTTGACACAGGATGCTTTCAGGGGCAGTGAGTGGAGGTCACCTGGGATGTAGCAGCACTCAGAGCCCAACTCACAATCCCTGTAGATATGAATGTAAAGAATCGAGTAATGGAGTAAAGCAAAAAATGGTATTTAAGGGCGTAAAGTGCAGCTTATCAACAAACTGATGGACGAATGTGGCTGAAACACCTCGGTTGTGTGTGTTGTGGCAATGCAGCAGTTGTGTGGTGTCATGTGACTGCGGCGTTCACCTTTCCTGAGTACTGCCTGTCATCTTTCTTTATTTCCGTCACTCGTCAATGCCAGCCGTAAAACAAAAGACAGAAATCCATAAAGAAATAATCTGGTTGTCCTTGACTCGGTAAACTTCACAAACCCTGAGCGCAGAGTTTTTTAGTCACTGTCTTCATTTCCCAAATGTGATTTTCAAACTGTAAGTCCCACAGAAATGTCCTTGAGTTAGACGGCGTGTCCTCAGCTGATCCAGGAGCAGCTGCTGTCTGTTGGTTTTCTTCTGCTTTAAAGTTTACCACTATCTCTTCTTTAATTCAATAGAGATTATGAGCAACAGACAGGAAACGGGCTGAGAGAGAGAAGAGGGGAATGAAAACTGACTAAATAGTCCTGTCACACTTCAGACCTGCTGATCAAGGCCTGTGTTATTTTTGATTATTGAAAAGTTCATGAGAATCTGCTTTGTGTTGACATGACAATAAACACAAACATATCCGCGGTCATATACGTGGTGTGTATAAACAAACACTGAGACTTTTAAAACGTTTATTTAGGCAGTTTCTTGATTTCACGACACTTGATTCGCATCAAGATCTTATTTGTGTTTGTTAACGGCCTTAAATATTTAAAACGGTTGAATGTGGATTGGATAAAAATCACATCCCATTTCAGAGATGATTAACCAAAGCATGTAAAAGTGTGATTTACTACTCTACATAAGGAGGTGTCCTGAAGCCTCCTCTATATTTGGTGTGTTTGTTGGTCCAGAGAACGTCCACATGGTAGAGCAGCTGGTTTGGGTGGAGAATTGACCCCGTGGAGACAGAGCTGAATACATGAAGGTGCCACAGTTGAATGAATGAAACACCTCTGAACCTTCTTATATTGAACTAATTAATAAAACATAAAGGTTCTCGTGGACACCTGCAATAATAAACAAACGCCCTCACAATTCATCTGTGAGCTGGAAAATCCTATATTTGCCTGATGTGCCTGCCTCTTGTCTTTCCTCTGTCTGTGCATGTCAGCCCATTAGATGCTGCCGGTGTCTCAGCGGGCTCGGGTCTTTGGAGAGGTGACACAAAGCTGCAGGCGGAGCAGGCAGACGAGGCTCTCATAGTGTAGAGGGAGGGCGGGGTTGCTTGCTTGCTGTTTTGTGTTCTTCTCCTTCGCTGCCAAATGTCTGCCGTCTGTCTCACCATGAGGGAATATGTGTTTGTGCGCCGCTCTTATCTGCTTTTTTGTCTCTTTCAGATCGGCACCGGTTTCAAGGATGAAGATCTGGAGCAACATTACAAGTTCTTAAAGGTAAAGTGGTGCAGTGCGACTGTCACGCTCCAGTGCCACAGCTCAGTGGGAATCACAACTCGGCACTTGTTTTTGCTACGAAATGACACCATCGTTTGTCAGATTCAAAAAAAAACAACCCCAAATTGATAAATCTGCTGCTGTAGCATCATTTAAACGGAATCAGATTCAGTTTCGTGGTAAACGGAGCTGAAATTCTACAAGTACTCGTTCTCTCTCTCTTCAGGTTCAAAGCAGAGTTTCAAACTGAGATTAAATGTGTGCAGAGATCCTCCGAAAATACAACTCAGCCTGCTGTAGAGGAGCTCTGTCTCCACCAAGGCCAGACAGGTCGCTTGAATTCACCAAATCCACCAAATAATACACACTCAACGATATCAGTCCCCTAAATCTGACTGATTTTCATTAAGATCAGTTAATAATTCTCTGGAGAAATGTCAATAAAAGCTTTACGATGATTAAAGAAGTGATACAAATTCCTGCACATGGAATGAGTTGTTCTAAACCATCCTCCCTCCAAGGTTCTGTAGAAATCTGTTCATTGTGTGTTGTGTAATCTTACTCAGAAAGCAAACAAGCAGACAGAGGTGAAAAACAGAAACTCCTCGGCAGAGATAATAAAACAGTCACTTTTTTGTAACCTTGCCTCCAGGAGCCTTTAACTTGACAAAATAAGAAGTCATAGAGGCAAGCTCGGGTTTTTACAGAAAATGATTTTTCCTTCTACCCCCCGAGGCTTGTCCACGTACAGTATCCACTGTTGTGAACACGCTATACACCACTTACAGGAGAGTACAGAAATATAAATAACGTTGCTTTTAAAATATCTATATTGGCCCAGAAACGTATGAATTCAGTCTGTGCTTGTGAAATACGGAGCCTGGATCATAAACCACCTCAGTTTCACCAATAAAAAGTGCACTTGGAGCAACTGTGCAGCTTCACGCTGACGTTGGGAAATGAATTGCTTTTTCAATTTACTGCTGAAGAGGTTTGTTCCAGAGCAGCAGCGTCGGAAGAAGAAAGAAATTGACAACTGCTTCCCAACGTGAATGATATCTGCTGTTGATTTATTCTCAAATTGTTGTCTGTATAAAAGCTGCTTCCACAGAACCAAAGTACAGAGGCTGTTTTAAAAACGGACTAATTGTGACTGACTGATCCAATCTCGGGGTTTCGGGGGACAAAGTTAATTTAAAAAACGAGATTAAGGTTTCGGACTCGCTGGTACAAACTGCTGCTCGCTGCAGAATCCCAGTGAAGCAGTGATTGAGAAGCCAGAGGAGCCTTGTGTTTGTTTCCCTCTCTTCCCACCAATCCACTGTGGGCTGTGGTGCTTTGTAACGACCCCCCCCACCACCCCACCCCCTGAAAGTGATGGATGGTGAATCCGGGCGAGCTGCCGGTGTGGCCGTGTTGCTTTGGCTGCAGCGCCGCGGGCTGATGGGGACTGGAGGCTGGGAGACGATTGGCTCGGTTCAGGCTCCTCTGGGGGGGGTGCTGTGATTTAACAAGGGACACATTGATCCCTTCTCCCCGTCCTGGTGTTTATTCTGATAAAGTACTGGTACACTGGAGTTTGGGGCCGGTGCAGCTCTGAGGCTCGTTCTCCTACTATTTATTTTTCCATTTAAAAATCTTCATCATTATTATTAAACAGCCGAAACTGACGAGTGACTTGTTTGGTCCGAACACAGAAACAGAGCAGAGCAGTCACGGTTTTCTTGTATCTCGAGTATTAGCTTGATGATTACATTATCATAATAAATAACAATGACTCTAATGAAGCAGCATGAATTCACAAGTCATTCCCTTGATAAATTCAGTGTTTTGTTCTTTCCTTTCCGAGTGTGTGTGTCCGTCTTTGTCGGTTCACGATTGTGAGTCAGTGTGTGCAGGCGGAGCTGTTTGTCATCCGCCTGATTCCATGACGCCCTTTGCACCCACCTGTTGTTTGCTTGTGACTTTTGTCCTCCACATTAAAAGCCGGCGCTGTGTTGTTATTTGTTCTTGATCAGCCTCTTTGATAAAGAAAATTAGAATTTACAGTAAAAAACTGAGACCCTGCAGTTTCTCCTTTTGTTAAACGAGAAGTCAAACTCTTTGTGCCATCCCCGGTGACGGCAGCAGCACTTAATTATAATTACTCTCTTTAAATAAGTCGCTTTACATTTGCCCTCGAGATGAATTCATCACCGACGGCTAAGAGCTCGAAAATGTATTCTAGTTGACAAATAGTGGCATATAACTGAAAAAGCTCCCACTCTCCCTTTTCATGCAAAAGTCTGTATAATTATGACTGTTTTTGAAAATTAACATTTCAAACAGGATGGGATCAGCGTGGGATCACGTACCAGACGTGTCGGATAAAAACTATAGGTGTTCCACAAGTTAGAGCTTAAGTGTAACACAATTATTCCATAAGACTCTGCACGCCCACCTGCTCACTCATTGTAATTCACACTGTATAAGAGTAACACTTGACAGTGTCGACAGTATAAACAGTGAGAGAGGAAACCACGAGCTGCTGGAGCTGAGGCCTTTTCCCAGATTTATTTGATATCGATGGTTAACGAATGTCATTTATGTTAATTTCCTCCAGGATCACATTCTGCCCAAACCTCGTGCCTACTACCGCTACGACCAATCAGCGGAGCCGGAGGTGTGGCTGGACGCCGTGCAGGTGTGGGAGGTGAAGTGCGCCGACCTGTCGCTGTCGCCCGTCTACAAGGCCGCCATGGGACTGGTCAGTTCAGCTACTAATCCCCCCCACCACCCCCCACCCCATCCTCCTCCATGTGTTTCCACTGATGAATTCTGCCTGTCATGGTCGGGTGCCCGTAATGAAAAGTCACAATTAGTGCTTCTTAATTGAGTTATTAAAAATTTTGTAAAAGATGCCGGATTTAATGAAACAGATACGTATTTATTACCTCGAGCTTTCAGCTGCACATTGGACACAAACTTCCACCGTGCATGTGAACGTGTTTATTATAACTTCATTTAAATCCTTGTAGCGACACAAATGGCACCAAGATGGATAAAAATATATACTTTATCTAAAACATTTAATATGAATCATTTAGTTTTGTTCGTTTTTAAACTTGATAGGTTGTAAAATTCAGAATTTAAATTGTCCATCAAACCTTAAATCTTAATTTTAGATTTCAAACGCTTGGATTTGAGACAATATGATGAGATTCTATAACAGCTGAGATCGTTCTTCAGTAAAATGAGACGTACGAACATTAAATATTCTGAAACACCAGGTTTCGCTTTGACAGGTCATTCGTCAAATTATTTTAGGTCTTTAAAATTTATGTTGCCACAACTTTTTCCTTTAACTTATGATGTGAATGACTTTAAAGGAAATGATATGGTCTATTAAAGATTTCAGCACTAACACATTATCAGCCACCGGTGATTTTTGTGGAAAGTTTCTGAAAAATGTGCGAACTTCATTGAATGTTTAAAAGCAGCATAATTGTTTTCTCGGGGGCCAAACCTGAGTACATATTCAATCTTTTATTTTGTAATGGTTATGAGGCTGTTAGATGTTCAGCAAATAGTAGAAACCTGAGAAAAGCCGTGAAACAGAATCACAGAAAGATTTGAACTGAAGTGATGCAGCAGCTTCAAAGGCCCGACACTCAAACGCCCCAACACAGATCTGTTAGTTATCATTTTCAGTACAAGTCCCAAAGGACAAATCAATGACGTGTATCAGTGGCACTGTTGTGTTTACTCATTCTGCTGCTGTCTGTCCTCAGGTGGATCCGGTGAAGGGCATCTCACTGCGGTTCCCTCGCTTCCTCCGGATCAGAGACGACAAAAAACCAGAGGACGCCACGTCTGGAGCTCAGGTAAATCCCAACACCTGCACTGGGACACGGCTCGGGGGGACGTCTGGATTCCAATTTGACTCATTTAATTAATTAATTCCGAAAGAAATGTTCTTTTTAGCATCAAATGAACATTCACACGTCCATTAAACAACTTAAATAACAAAGATCAATCCACAGCAGATAGTTAAACATCCTGCTCGTTGTTGTTTTCTCTTCTGCTGACATCACACGCATCTTTACTCGTCAAGGACGTTTCTCACTGTCAACAGATAAACATCCAGAGGCAACAGACAAAACAAGTAAATGTTAAAAGCTCTGGAGAAAAGACGCTGCACAGGAATCACACAAAAGGTCAATAAACAGCATCGAGAAAAGCCTGAGAGTAAATATCAAACTGTATTCAGAGAAACCAAAGGTGAATCGAATCTGAACGGATTCACAGCAGTTGTTTCTTTGACCACAGCCCCCCTCCCCCCCACATGTGTGTGACGTCTTCTTTGTTGAGCTGCTGGGACGTGTGTGTGTGTGTGTGTGTTTTTGTGTGTGTGTCCCTGCACCGCCAACGTTGCTGCCACTGCCAAAAACCCGATGTAGTCTGTAATTATATTATGTCAATAAGTGAACAGATCATTAGGTGAAGGGCAGTAGTTTCCTGCTGCTCGCTCTGAATGGGAGTAAACACAAATCTCACGACTGCTTCCTGTAATGTTTAAACACGGCTCAGCTGCCAGGAGCAGGGCCGCAGCTGCAACACAACCAGTTTGTGGACGCACACGTCACGCAGGTGTGTGTGTGTGTGTGTGTCCGCACGACATGGCAGTGTTTGGACATTGTGTTTTGAAAGCCGTCATATTCACCCACATTGAGAGCGAGCAGCAGGAATAACTCCCGCCCCTTCACCTAATGATCTGTGAACTTATTGACATAATATAATTACAGCCTACATTGGCTTCTTGGCAGTAGCAGCGTGATTGGCAGTGCAGACACACACACACAGGCGTGAAGAACACAGCAGGTCAGAGAGGCAGGCGCTGCTACACACATGAGGAAAGAGATGTGAACCCTGACGTTTACAAACCGGTCAGCAGGAACGAGGACCGACTATAGAGACTATAGAAAACCTCCCAACAAGTGTTTTGTGTAATCCTGCTGACAAATAAATCCACAAACAGAAGGAAGGAGACAAAACCAACCTGAGTGATGTGAAACCATCAGTTCAGTGAAGTACAGAATGAAGTCAGATGCACATTTAAAGCATCACATATGAGATGAGTGTGTTGTGATGCACACGAGGTTGACTCTGTGTTAACTCCGTCACATGTGAGTCGGTCCATGTTACTTTAAGTGTTGTGTTGAGATGATGCATCATCACGGTCACCTCACAAGAGGCATCATGTAACATTTCAAGGGTGACCAGCACCACAAGGACAGAGCTTTTTTTTTAAACACCAGCATTGTTTTATGCTGCGTCCTCTCGCTGCTCGTCCCAGCACGAAGCTGTGGGAGCTGTGGGAGCTGTGGGAGCTGTGGGAGCTGTGGGCGCTGTGGGAGAGTGGGCAGCAGCAGAGCCTCAGGGATCCAGTGAGGGAGATATATCGTCATGCAGCAAACTGTGAGAGTTGTTGTACAGTAGAGATGTGTAGGTCAACTGAGCTTCCACCTGAACACACACACACAACCAGAGCCTGTGTTCCTACTGGACACACAACCTTTTGTGTATCTCTGTGATCACTAACGGACACTGCACTTGTCTCTGAGACCGTTTATCATAACTCAACCAAACTGAACTGAATCTGATTCACATTCTCTTAAAATAGAAGAAAAGAATCGATTCCTTAAAGATAAATTCAGTATTTATCTCTTTACTCTCAGCTTCTCTGTCCTAATTTATTTATAAACCTAAAACAATTAAGTCTAATTAGAATAAATATAACAACGACGGGCTCCACAAACAATTTCCTGCCAATTAGATTCAGGATTAAACAATTAATTATGTGGGTCTTAAGACATTAAATAAATGTCAAGAATGTCTTCATGAAGAGAAAATGTATGAATCCTAACGCTTAAGAAGTCGTTTTAGAAAATTTTGCCTGATAAATGATAGAAAGATGTTTCTGTCAGTGAATTAATCAACATTCTCACAATCATCTCCAAAAATTAGTTTAATTTATCAAATGCAAAATATCGAAAATTGAAACAAGTTCCTTTATTAAGAAAAAAAGTCAAATAATTTAGTTTTTAGATTTTTCTTTTTGAATTTGTCCTGATATTTTACAGATAAAATGATTAAATCAAGGGGGGTATTACAACTTGCTTTTTGTAACACATTAAATGAAGTCAAACTTTCTCTGTTGAGTGTTTGATTTATAGGAATCAACAGTTTGTGACTGTGGCCTAATATTTATCTGATGTGGAGGATTATTCTCAGATCTTATCATCTTGTCTGCTAATGGATTAATTGTCTGGTTTGTTGTAGATCAGAGAAATAAATGTAAAAGAAAAGCTGATAACAATAAACCTCAGGTGACATGACCCCCCCCCCTCCAACTCTGAAGCCGTAAAAAGCAAAAGTTCTACATTTTTGTTTGATAAACAACAAGATATAAATCATCAGATTGTTTGGGCTCAACTCTGACAACCTCCATCGTTAACACCGAGAGATAATTCATCCATTTTCAGTCTAAGTGGCAGTTTGTGTTACATCATGTTTTCTCTGAGACGCACTAAAACATCGGAGGGTGCTTTTATCAATCAAACATAAAAATCCATCTACCGGCCGAGCCGCCCGCCTCCAGCCAGACGAACACCAGCCATGTTCCTCTGATTTGTTTCACCTTCCGTCTCTTTGTTAGAGGAACCGTCTCCAGGGCTCGTCAGCATCGAACCTCGAGTCCGGTTGAACAAACTGACGCTGGACACACAAACTCCTTCCTGTTTAAAAATGGAAGCCCCGGTATCCGACGAGCGCGTTGTTGTTTATCAGCAAACAGGGAAACTCTGAGTTTTAATGAGACTGACAGAATTCAGCTCAAGTCTGGATTTTCTCTTTTTCTACCTGAGCCCAAACTTTATAATGTGAGTTTTCACCGACTTGAGCAGCCATCTGCCGCCGGAGGAGTCCCGGCTCCTGCTCGTTAGAGTCGGAGCCGTAACACCGGCTGCATGAAGCTACACCTTCTCTCACGAGGCGGCACCGACGCACTCTCGTCAGAACAACACAAGTTTCAATTAAGGAAACTTTTGAGAACATGTCGGGTTCAGTCAGCTGAGGATCAGAGCAGGAGGAACAATGGGATGTTTCAGTGTGTTCCCGCCCCGGCTGTACTGGTGCTGGTGCTGAGGAGACTGGTTGGACTCGCTGCTCACACATTATTCATTGTAGGGCCTCCTCACCCCTCCTCACCCCCCCCCCTCTCCCCCCACCTCCCTCCACCGTACCCCGGTGAGCTCCAGTGATCGCACACCTCCGTCTCCCAGTCGGCAGCTGGGAGTCACCGACTTCAAAGCCCAGGACATGAATAATCAAACTGTTATTTTTAGCTTTTCCTCTTCATGTTACTGACCTGACTTCATGATCTGCTTCTCTCCCCCCCCTCCCTTCCTCTGTCCATCCTCCCTCCCTCCCTCCCTCTCTTCCCCCTCTGCTCGATCTCTGTCCATCTCATGTGCTGCAGATCGCTGATTTGTACAAGAAGCAGCAGCAGATCCAGAACCAGGGGGACAAGGTCGACCCAGAGGACTACTACTGATCACCTGCAGTCATCTGCCGGAGGAAAAAAATAGATAAATATCTGCAAATCTCAATGTAATTGTAAATATCTTCTTTCTTGTTGTAATGAAATGAAAATAAAGGCTCCTTCCAGTTTTAAGCTCCCGACTGTTTGTGTTATTGACGAATCGAAGCTGCTCCTTTAATGGCTTTGATTTTTTTCCGTTTACGAGTCAAAGTTGTGTAAATATCTCGCTGCGTATGGAGCACATCAATTTTAAAACCCCCAGATCAACTCACATCTGCCCCCGTGATAGATCTCTTATTAAAAAATTCACTCTGCAGAACCGCCCGGCAAAACATGGAATGTACTGGAACGCATACCAATCCTTTCACCTGGCCGGGTTTCTGCTGAAGAACTCAAAAGGTGGCGTCCAAAAGTGCATTAGGCGCGTGGAGCTCGGTGAGAGGACAAGCCAAGGAGATCGCCGGCTGCCAGAAAACGTTATTAGAAGCAGAAAAAGACGCCGGAGCTGACAGTTGCTCAAACAGCAGGACAAAAGAGAAGCACTCACAGCTTGCATTAGATGATGGAAATCCACTAACTGTCCAGCCTGAATCAATCAGAGGGCTGCCGGGGAAGTGTGGAGGCAGGCGATAGAGGGGGAGGGGGGGGCAGATTGAGAGCCAAGGACGGACGGTTATTAATGGAGGAGCAGAGGAGGATTGTGAGTTTCCTCTGCTGCGAGGAGGAGGCCAGTGTTTCTCTGAGTCGAGAGTTAACATGTGTTTGTGTTTCTCTCTCCTTCTCTGAGCTTGAAGGAACTCATTAAAGTGAACGAACAACAACCGAGTATCTTTTTATTGCTCTGCAGAGAAACTAACTCTCAGCATTCAAGTGGAGCTGTTTACTTATTTCAAGCCACGCGATCTGTTGGTCATCGACAAGGACTCAATAAACTGCTGGACGACACATCTCCACTTCCTCCCACTACCAAGATATAAAAGAAAAATATCCAGGAGTAAAAACCAAATCGATCTTTGTGCCGAAGACGTCATTTGGAGTCTGAGCCTGATTTTATAACAAAGAATAACTAATGAGAAAACACACATAGAAACAAATCGCTGTATGAAGATCTCCCTGTAAACCATCTGAGAAAATGTACTTTTAATTCCGGCCCATCCACTAACATGGAGGACGCGAAGTTCATGATCCATACCGCAGCCAGCCACCAGGGGGGCATCCAGACCATTTGGCTTCACTCTTAGGGGACTGTCTCTATCTCTCACTGTCCAGTATCTAGGTTAATTGCTCTACCTTGACATTTAGTCGGGGATTCACGGTCCCAAGAGGGTGAACCACCAGAGGCTCTGGTGATTTCCTGACCTTTCCTCTAATGCCACTGTGAGGCTCACACATGGAGCCGCTCGTCACTTTGATATCGGGCACTCTCACATTCATGCCCCCCCCCAGGACGAATGTTATCGTTGGGCCGATCCCCCGACTTCCTCCTGCAGGGACCACGGAGGAGTCGATATGTTAATTCGTCTCGTAAAGTTTACGATCAGATCTACCTGCAGAGATAATGACAATCCCCATCAGCCTCAGCTGTAGTTTGTGTAGAAGTACTTTGTGTAGCTAATTAACACACGGTCGCGGCCATGCAGCAATAAAATCCTGGTAAACACACAATATCACTGGGTTGTGATTGTGCGAGCTGCCGTTGGGATTTAGCCTCACAGCTCTTTACCGTGGCTGTGAACCCTAATCTCGCTCTAATCCTGGGGGGGGTGGGGGGGGCTGTTTACCAGGTGATCAGTAATGCCTTGCTCCAGAGCCGCAGCGGGGAGTTGTACCTTGGCGCTGGCAGTTGTGCGGTTGTAAGGAGCCAGACATCAAGCTCTCCTGCACGGCGCCGGAGTCGTCTGCAGGATATTTGCATGTGAAACGTTCCCACTGCCGCGGTGACTCACACAGTGTGTGGCGTTCAGAGCGGTTTGTGTTACCGACACTCGGGAGGCTGCGAGACCACTGCTTGTTATGCCGTCTCTGTGTGTGAGTGTGCACACTGCACGGTTGGTGGTTGGCCTATTATTTGTGTGTGTGGGCTGTGTCCTGTGTCTGCTGACGGGGAGTTGGAGAAGGAAACCATTGTGGTGGCATAATCATGGAAATTCAGAATCCAGCTTTCGCCCGCCCTTTTCATCTGCTGCTGTTTTTATGTACTCTTTATTTTTCTTTACTGGCTGCCACAGCAAGGCTTGTGTTGTTTACCCTGTGTGTGTGTGTGTATGTGTGTGTGTGTGTGTGTGCGTGTGTGACACCGATTGCAGCTGGAGCCACTGAGGCAGGTTTGAAGACGGTGGCAGGTGTGTGTCTGTCTCTGGAAAAGAGTCTATCACCATAAAAGACGCACAACTGCTCAAGATACAATCGTGAAACTTTGCGACGGTGAAGTTAAAAGGAAGTTTAAGATCCAACAGCCCCAAGTGCTCATGGGTAATTCAAAGGTGTGATCCCATGACAACATGGTCTCTGGTCTCATCAGGGATATGAACCTTTACAGACATATTATTATCCCTGGTTTACAGATAGATGCCAATATGAAAACTGAATTCATTTTCTTTGTAATAAAGGTTTAAGAAAGACACACATCTTTGTCGTTTTTCTCCTTTTCAATATATATGTATGTGTATATATATATGTATGTGTTATATGTATATTTATGTATATATATGTATGAACTGAATTTCTTCCCCCCCCCCTATAATCGGTCTCTATTCTTTACATGTGTATCTTACCTCCTCTACGTTTGACTCTCATCTTGGACGTCATGAACACACAGAAGCGACTTGCTGATGTTACTAAATCTGAATTTCTAATATCACTTGTCATCTGTTGCTTTAGAACTGGTCTTGAATCAGCCAGTGTGAGGGATGGGAAAAGCCCTAATGAAAATCAAACAGGCAGCAGAGCATGAAATATTGAAAATGCAAATATGTAATGAATTCTGTTTCATATTGTGTGCGTTGTATGATCCGGGCTTTTGTTGTGATTTATTCTGAGGGGTGTAATGCAGCAAACCTCTTTGCCTAATTTGTGTACGTGGGATTGTGTAAGTGAAGGGAAGTGTGAAGGTCTTTGAATCTTTGTGTATCTTTTGTGTTGAGTTCAAGTCCCTGCACGCTGAAACGTTTTGTATTTGTTTCCCTTTTGTACAAGTATGAATGGGTTTTCTTTTTTTATCAGCTCAGTGTGGGTGCCTGGTTAACTGCCCGTGGTTGTGTGTGTGTGTCATTGATGTTTACTGAGGGGGGCAGCTGGTGCACATCACGCGCCTGCAGGGCCTTGCAGCACAGCAGCCTCCGTGGCCCCTGGAGGTCCCAGCCTGTGTTGGAGCAGCTGTGCTGTTAGTTCACATCAAGTCACCCGTTCAGACCAGGTCCCGCTGGGAGGAGGAGGCTGCCGCGGTGCAGCTACCTGCTCGAAACCCCCTCCCCCCCCTCCTCCGAGCTGAAGACTCGTCCCCGCTGTGCTTCTCTTTAAAGTTTTAGGATGAGTCCCCTGGAGCAGGGTTGTGGATTCCCTCTGACGCTTGTGAAGAAGAAGGGGCGTCTATAAAAAAAACTGCCAGGTTTCACCTTTCTCTGTCCTCTGTTGCCCCCCCCACCCCACCCCACCCCTTTCTCCCACATGAGCTATCTGTCTTGGTCACAATACCCCTTTCTCCACCCGGAGAACAATGCGTTTGTTCTCCTCCGCCTCCTCCCCATCCCTCCATCCTCTTCTATCCCTCCATCCATTTGTTTGGTGCTCTCTGTGACATCTCGGCCATGCCAGGCCATGAGGGAGAGAGGGAGGGACAGGCCCGGCCATTGTGCCCCGGCCCAGCCCACGGAATATCAATAATGTTTTTCTTGAGCAGGAGCGCCGAGCGTTGGCCAGTAACCTTTCGGATTTGATGATGTCAGGCCCCCGGTTATTTTGGCCCTTTTATGTGATTTCCCTTGTCCCTCGGTCTCCACTCAGGTCCTCAACACCAGGGTCAGAACTGGATGTGCTGGTGACTCATCACAGAACCTCATCAGCTCAGTTAAACCAGTTTATGTGACTGTGCCAACGAATCCTCTTGATTACATAAGAAAATACCCTGTATTCCTGACCCCTCTGTCTTCTGGGGACTGGATCTATAACCACCTCATAAACCTTTGTCCTTTGCTTCCTCAACACGAGAGTCAGGATTTCATTTGCTCACTTGAAGTTAAATTTGGAATTTTGAAGCGTTTGCCCAGAGACCTGTTGCTTATACATTATTTGCCAAACCAATAAAAGTCAATGGACTTCCAGCAGAAGTTCATCTCACCTCATGTTCAGCGTCATGAAATGAAAACTGAGAAGCTCTCTCACCTCATCTTGCCAAATTTGCACGATTACTCGGGGGTTTCCTTTCAATCAGGGCTAATCAGAGCCAATAATAACCCATCTGTACCTCAGAGTCATGTGACCAGGAAGTGAATGTTGATTGGATCCATCCCATACAGACAGAAGTGAGTATTGTCTTTGACCGAGTGGAATAGGTCCGTGCTTTCAACTTCCCTGCTCAAACATGTAACTTACTTCACGTGTTTGCCCTGTGATAAGCTGGCGACCTGTCCAGGGTGTGTTGGCACCAGTCCCCTCAAAGGAAACACGTTATATATATGATGGATGGATGGAAATGACTGAATGACCAGTGACCCCGCGTTGGGAATCACTGCTCTAGCTGCTGACCCGTCTCCTATCAGGAACCTAGATGGCCAAAAACCACTGCTGTACTTTTATTTAATCCGCCCTCCAGTGCATTTAACTTCTGATCGTTTTCTGGCCAATCGCTCGCCACGGCTCATTTGCTGCATTTGGTCGTGGATATGTTTCGCTTGATTATCCAACCCCTGCAGCCAAACTGCCCATCCAGTCATTTACAAGACCACTTTATGATTGGTTTATGATGGCGCCGGTTGTTTGTTACCCACTTGTCGGTGCTTCACTGTGGGGGGGGGGAGCTTGTGTTGAAGGGGGGTATGATTGCCGTGCACTCCACTGGATCCTCGTTGGCGGTCGTTAGTCTGATGACCTTTGCGTGAACCAGCCCCTCGGTGGCGGACATCGCTTTGTCCCGTCTTGACCGTGAAGGAACCCTCCAGCGACCCCGGCTGAGAGGCGCCCTCCATTCACAGAAGCCGTCCACATTTAGAAGAAGACATTCCCCCTCTGCACATCTGCCAGCCTGCCTTGTGATCATGGCTGCACTCGACTGTGACAAACACACTCAACACAGCAGAGAAATTAGACATGGATAGAGTTGACAAGAGCCCCTAACATCTACAAGTCGGGACGCCTTCCCAGACTGTGATTATCTCACGGTCTCTCGACTCTGCGCTTGGCTTCTTTTCCTTTTTTTTGTCACCCCATTGGAAATTATTCTGCGTCAAAGGAAATTACAATATCACAAGAAAATCTGCTCAGTAAATTTCCACGGGTGTCTAACAAGGGAGGCCACTGTCTCAGCCCCTGAAACCAGCGTGATGAGTTACACAGACAGACATTCACACGGTGGCTGAAGCCTGAGGTGCTTTGTGTGTTCACTCATCTCTAATAACAGCGACTGATGAAGCCCCGTCCACCTGAATAACACTAATCTGCGGCTGCAGGCTCATGTATAACTTAACAAAAACCTCTAAATGGCTCCACAGATCCAGTTTGCTCTGTCTGCAGCTCTCTCCTCCTCCTCTCTGTATAATTCAGCAGCAGATAAACTCTTCCTCTCCTACATCAGTGTGCAATATCACTGCCAGCCCAAGGAACGGGGGGGGCCTCGCTCTATATGTGATACAGTTTCTTGCTGCCAAGCTCAGCCACTGCTGCTGCCACCGTCACACGGCGCTGACGGGTTTGGGCGCTTGCCACGTTCTGCACCTGCCAGGCTCATAAAGAATCCCCCTGTCTCTCTGGAGCCCGAAGGCAGGATCTGCCATAATTGTTAAGGATGTCGCAATTTAGACCTTCAAGCCAAAGCTTAGACAGTTGATGGCGCCAACAAGTTGGCAGATGGTCCATTTTGTTCAGCTGATCCATCAGCGCGGCGGCGTTCAGATGAATGAGCGGCTGCAATCCGTCATAAGTGCCGGGAATTGATGTCCTGGTCTGGAATGTAAGCAGAAGTTGATCAGCAGCTGAATGTTCCTCCTCTGTCTCGGCCCAGAGCTCCATCGCACAGGAGATGCTTTTATATCCAGCACCGGAAAAAAACCTGGATGAGGAGGCTCAATAAAAACCACAGAGTGAAGTGGATGGAGTGGGCCTCCTCGTCGAGCACCTCCTCCTCTTCTCACTCATCACATACACTCTCCTGAGGGGGTGGGAGGAGTCACATTATGATTGATATGGTTCACACTTCATGTGGAGTGTAAGTGAATCCAGCCTGTGTATTGGCTGAAGCTGGTGGAGCACCGCACACCATTAATTTGTGCGTGTATTCACTTTTACTGTGCCAGTGGCCAAATGAATGCATATTTATGACGTGTGACAACATGATGGAATGAGGCCTCCAGAAACGAGGCTTTCTGCCGAGTTCCCCTCGTGTGTGTCCGCTCATGGAGCCGCTGCCTCCCTGTGCACCTCCTTCTCTCGCCCTGCGTCTGGATCTGCTGCGACTTGTCCTGTCCTGATATCAACCCATCTATATATAGCAGGTCTCACACGCTCGCTGTCTGTGCTACTGGAAAAAGAGAGGAGTGGGCGCTTCACTTTCAATACGCAGCTTTGTCCGGGCCGGAGGAGAAACCGAGGCAAAGAGGGTGAGGCCGCAGAGGAAGAAAGCGCCATTGACAGACGAGCAAACACCAGTCGGCCCCTGTCGCCCTCTCGCCCCATTGTCTCCAAGTGCTAGACACATCAGCATCAGCATCAGCAAATGACAGGAATCTGGAGAGAGGGAGGAGAGAGAGAGAGAGCGAGCCTGAAGAGTCGGGGCTTTGTTGGTGAAAGTGCAGCGGGAGGAGGGCGAGGGATGGGGATGGAGGAGAGCGAGGGATGGGGATGGAGGAGAGCGCACTGGGCTGACCTCACTGCAGGATCCCCCTTGCTCCCAGTAAACAGACCCAAACAGCTTCCCAGCATGTACCACTCACACATGGAGCAGTGATCACATGCAGAGTGGCTGCAGATGGTCATGACTCCCTGTCTCACATGCACATGCTGATTAGCTCCTCAGCTGAGGGTGTAATGGAACCCATCACATCCAGCGGTGGTGGTGGGAAGCTGCCGAGTTTGCAGTTTCCCAAGTTCCCCATTGTTTACCACATTAATTCAGTGGCTGCTGTACAAAGCAGGTGCCTCTCGCCAGCATCTCTTTACTCCACTTCAAACCATAATGTGTGCAATTTGTTTCAATGAGGGTTGAAATGGAGAGAAAACAGGTGGAGGAGGAGGAGGTGGTGGTGGTGGAGGGGATGGGGAGGGGCGGAGGGGTGGAGAGGAGGAATGGGCCGGGCCCGGTTCTGGACGAGGGGTGTGGTTGGGTATAAACCAGGGGACAGTGGGTTTTGTGTTGTTGTCCTGTTTGGAAGCCGTCTGTCCTGGGGTCCTCGCTCAGCTCCTCTCTATCTCTCCCTCTCTCTCTCTCTCCCTCCACATCTGGGACTCTTCCTCGACGGGCTCCTGTCACATCTGCATCGGCACCAGTTTCTCCCGGAGCTCCGTGGACACGCCTGACACCATGCTGACGGTTTTGGCGCTGGCGTCGGTCGTCCTCCTGGGAATCGGTAAACAAATTTTAAATTCTAAAATAAATGTCCTGTTTTTATTGTATTTCGATGAAGAAGCCGAATCTGAATTTCATACGTTGAAAATCAGACATTTTCTCTGCACTGACGTGAGGTCAAAGGTTAAATTAGAATATGATGAAGAGGGATTTTCCTGTTTTCCTGCAAATTAATGGAGTTGACGATGATACAAAAAGGGGTCAGCAGTGAATTAAGTGATCTTTAACTGAAGTGTAACATTCCTGCACGCTGCATTAATATCACACTAAAGCATTTAAATGAATATCTTGGTTATTTGCTCTATTCATTAGTTCCAGAAGGCCGATAGGGCACCGGCAGAGAACACACTTTCTCTCCAGGTGTACAATCCGTGGCCCTGCACTGTTTCTATAGAGCCGGTGACTCCGAGCTTTGCAGAGTTGAAGAGCTCTTATGTTAAGACTTCTAAACCGAAGAGTCGGCTGAGTTCCTGCTCTCAGACAGATGCGCTCGTGTTTTTCCATTTCCCCTTCTGTCAGATATTTGCAGGGTTTTTTTTTGTCAGGATTTTAATTAAAAGTGTCGAGCATGATTCCACTGACAGGTTCTGCAGGGGGCCAAACTGCTCAAGGACGGTTACAGTGAAAGCTCTGAAACCGGCTGTTAAAAGAAACTCCAGAACACACGGGGCATTCATTTCAATGTAGCTCGGGGTACTGTGACCCATTCACGGGCTTCAAGTGCCACTGGGCACCAGCAGGGATGTTGTTACTGGTTCCTCCGAGTGGCAGGTGTGTGCACGGCTCCCCGGGGCCTCGTGGGTTGTTTGAGATGCAGACTGCAATTTTTTTTTCCGGGAAAGTAAAATATTGATTCTGCAGCTAAAACCAAATTAACATCAATCATTAAATATTATTTAAGCATAAGCGGTGCACATTAAGCCAACGTAATCCATATTAATGGAGAAAATGAAGTTCCCCTCTGGCTTTTGCAGACTATCACCGATATTCCAGTAATAATGTAAATATTTACCAAGTGCACGTCTGAGTGGAAGTCGGCTCTGACGCAGTCAAGTGCAAATCTGAGTGTTTGTGATTAATCTTATAGATCAAGGTGAAAACTAATGAAAAGGTCTCGTCATCACAGTTGGGTTTGAAAAATTCAATATTTACGATTATAGGAAAACTTTCTGCATTTGTTCCTGGTAAAAAACGGAAAAGGGAGATTCTCTTTGGTTATTCTGAGTAGTTTTTCCTCTTCTGTCAGCGTGGAATGGTTTGTTGGGATCTGTGAATTTAACATCCACCTGATTTGTGTTTCCCAGTTCCCGAGCAGTCCCAGGCCATAGTGATCTACACGGGCTGGGAGCGCCACGCCCTGCTGGGCTCGGACATCCGGCTGTCCTGCTCCTTCTTCTCCTGGCGCTGGACCTCCGACGACGTCACCTTCTCCTGGACCTACAGGCCCGATGGCTCCCGGGACAGCATCTCTGTAATACACACACACACACACACACACATTATTATATTACAACTGGTACACTAACAAGTGTTAAACGTCCACATATTTGGTGACATAATGAAGCAACCTGTAAAGAATAAAGGTAAATTTGTGCTTAATGAAATAGTCGTGGAACAAATTTGACGTCAGCTTTTTGGTTTGATTTGAAAATCCACCACTTCTCACTTGATTCACTCACATCAGCCTCATCAGCCTCATCAGCCTCATCAGCCTGATCACCTCATCAGCCTCATCAGCCTGATCAGCCTGGTTCTCATCAGGCAGCTGAAGAGGCTCTGGTCGACCCCACTCGGCACACACACGGTTAATGAGCTGGTGAAGGCATGAAGCGTTCAGCAGCTGATGAGTGAGAGATTCAGCCTCAGTCATGAAGTGCAGATGCATCAGGAGCCTCCTCAGGTCCCTCTGCTCCTCAGATGAATCCTAACACGTACTCTGAGTTCATCTTTTTTTATTCCCACTTTCAAGAAGTCGCAAAAAATAAATATTTAAGAAGGCGAAAATCCAAAAAAACAGAAGAGGATTGTTGGCGTGGCAACAACAATGGCTTTGTTTCTTAGCAAAGGCCTTTTTTGTTTCGGAGATCCCCTCCGGCCCGAAGACCAGAAAGCATTCAGTCAGAAAAGGGGGAGTGGCCTGATGATGTCACATGGCGTGCTGATTGCTTGGTCCCTGTAGCTTTAATATCTGGAATATGAGATGATAGTTTCACCAAAAATGCAATCTTACAAAACAGAAATGATTTTTGCATTCGACAGCTTCTTATCTAAAATGTCAGCACCTCTGTAACCGCACTGAATTATTCTAAAAGTTTGCATGTGAAGAAACAACAAACTTTCTCTGCTCCTCATCTCCCTCCCCCCCGCCGCCCACCTCCTGCTCTTTAATTTCACTCCTCCTGCCCTTATCGTTCTTCCATCTCTCTAATCTCTCCGTATCTCCCCGTCCTGACTGCGCCTCCCTCTGTCCACCTCCCTTCATCTCCTCCTCCCCGTCCCTTCCTGCTTTGTCCCTCCCCTCCTCTCTCATTATCTCCTCCCCTCACCTCCTCTGCCTTCATCCATCTCCCGCAGTGGCCTCACTTTGAAACTAGATTTCTCTCCTCTTTCATGTTTTTTAAATCTTCTGTCACTCATTCCTCCACCCACCCCGGTCGGAGACAGTCTCACGTGGCTGTTTCTGTTGTCATGGTGTATTAGTCTTTTTAGATTTCACATTTTATTCCTGATATGTTTGTATCATATCAAAGGTTTTGGTTTGATTCATGAAACCTTCACAAACAAAGAGTAAACCTAACTTGACCTTGTGGATGTTGAACCAGCTCTTATCTCAGTTGAACCCCTCGGACCATTTACACTTCACTTCCAAATCAATTAAAATCACATTAAACAATCAATTCTTCGAACTCTGGATCAATATGTGATGTTTTTCCCATTTTAAAAACATTTCTACTGTGTGTAGAATACCTGGGTTTCAATATGATATCAAAACTAATCTTATTTATCTATCCACACAATTCTATCTATGACATAAACTTGATCTGCTCATGTTCCATTGTTATATTTCATCCTTTAAGTAAGAAAAGTGCCATATGAATAAAGTTTAGTCTTATTATACCATATTATAAGATATGTATTAAATATGAGCCACCACAGAAAGGTGTAATCTACAGTAACACATCCGCTCCGTCTCTCAAAGATCTTCCACTACACCGGTGGTGCCGCCTACGTGGACAACAAGGGCCCGTTCAGGGACCGGCTGGAGTTCGTGGGGAACCCCGGGCGCCGTGACGGCTCCATCCTGCTGAAGAACCTGGATTACGCCGACAACGGAACCTTCACCTGCGACGCCAAGAACCCCCCTGACATCGTGGGCCGGCCCTCCAACGTCCGCCTGCTGGTCTTTGAGAAAGGTGACGTGACCGGGTGGGGTGGGGGGGGTGGGGGGAGTGAGAGTCCTATTGGGTGGGAGGGACCTCAGTGACTGTGATGTCTGAATTAATGTCTGTGTCTGCTCATTCACTTTCCACTGAGCCCA
Source organism: Pseudopleuronectes americanus (assembly GCA_038501795.1). Lineage (NCBI taxonomy): Eukaryota > Metazoa > Chordata > Actinopteri > Pleuronectiformes > Pleuronectidae > Pseudopleuronectes > Pseudopleuronectes americanus. Next base: position 41,841 of record JBAMIH010000061.1, on the reverse strand, counting down.
TATGGCGTGTTATGGTGAATGTTTTAGTTTTTTTTGTCGGGAGCTCAAATGTTCTCAATCGGAGAAACAATCATTTTTCCAAACTCTTAAACAAATCTCAATTTAATGAGTTCTGAGCTCAGACCAGTCTCTGCACGCCCCGTTAAATGGAAATGAAATCAAGTACAACCTCATCTCTTTCTCCCATTTGAGATCACTATCGTTACCTCACTACCTTTCTCCCCCTTCACCTCCCATTTCTCTCCTCTTCCTCTTCCTCTTCCTCCCTCATTGTCTTCCAGCTCATCCCCATCATTACACTGTCCCTACTCTCACCTTCAGATGTTGATATCAAACCCTTATGGCAAAGATATGTAATTGAGGCCTAATACTGTATCTATAACTATAACAATAACTATAAATTAAAAAGTATTACAAAGATATCCAGACTCGAAACCAGATTATTGATTTATCTTGTTTGCACAATTCTTGCATTCAAGGAAGAGTTTTCAAAATGGCCATTAAAACCTGAGCCAGATTTCATTTTCAATATTTATCATCGTAGAAATTCTGTTTTCCACCTCTTCCTCCTCGTTATCCTCACAGTGTCTCCGTTGTTCTCTGCTCCAGCTTCTAACACTCCTCCTCTCCTCCTCTCCTCCTCTCCTCCTCCTCTCCTCCTCCTCCTCTGCTCCTCCTCTCCTCCTCCTCCTCTGCTCCTCCACAGTTCCCATCCAGGCTGGCGTGATCACAGGGGCGATCATCGGGTCGGTGCTGGGCCTGCTGGTGCTCATCGTGGTCATCTACTATCTGATGAGGTTCCTGGTGGCTCGCCGTGTCTTCAGCCTCAGCGTCAGGTCAGTGCCCGGCCTGTGGTCCGCGGGGCTCTGCCACTCCGGTCTGTGCCAGGGACTGGAGCTGAGGCCGGAGCCCATCCCTGGCACCGACACCTGCGTGGCCAAGAAGACGTAGCTGCAGTGCCGCCATCTTTTTGATTTGGGCTTAGATTTGGAATTGGTCAGCTGGAAAGAGACGGATAATGATCTCTCATCTAGATTTAATCTCGCTTTACTCTAAAAAAAAACCTTCCTGCGTGGGTCCAAAGCAAGATGGTTGAAAGTGATGGAGCAGAGGTGTCTGAGTGGATAATCCACTCCATCAGGAAGATGATGGACCCATCGCCTTGCTTATCCCCATCCACTGGTAGAAGATGGTGACTGGGGGGGGGGCTGTGTTTGAGGCAGCCGGACCAGTAGATCACGGTCTCTGTATGATGGGGGGATTCGACATTCTGACTTTGTCTTTCTTTTGTCCCCTTCAGCAAACATGGCAAGAAAAAGAAGGAGGGATCACAGCAGAGACAGGCAAGTTCACTCCAGTCCTCCCTCCATGTCCCCTCTTCCTCCTCCTCCTCCTCCTCCTCCTCCTCCCTCCCTCCTCCTCCTCTCTCCTGCTCCTTCCTTTTCCTCACGCCACGCCACAACATGTTCACATCCGCTTGAAAACACCCGATGCAACAGCTTTGTTTGCTGTCACCTTCAGGTGTCGCCCGGAAAAAAAAACGAGGAGAGATTACAGTGGCATTCAGTGTTTGAATATTTGTTCGGCACAGGAAACGTGTTGTCAGAAGGAATTTTCATCCATTCTGCTGCGGCGGCGCCACACAATAGCACACATCCAATATGACAGGGCATAACGGCACACTTTCATAATCGCATTCCCCCCCCCCAATGCCATTCCAAGCGGCTCCAATATGTCCGCCATGTCTCCTCCTCGCAGCGACGTATCAACAACAATAAAACATGTCATTCACACTCTGCCCGGCTGTTAGGATTCCAGAGTCGTCTCAGTGTCGGAGGTGCTTTAAAGGCTGTTCCCTCTCTCTCTCTCATGTGGCCCTCACCCCCTCCTCCAGCCACCTGGGGGGGGGGCTGAGCAGCAGCACAGCACTGGTAAACAGCCAGGGGCCAGAAATCAAACCAGTGACTGTGAAATGGCCGCGGCCGGGTCACGGCGCTAATGCTGTCTCAGTATTGAATGGGGCTGTGTTTTGCTCGCAGAGAGGGAAAGTGGATGGAAGCTGCTGATTTCGCTCACTGGGAGTCAAATGAAAATCACTGGGCCTATTATGGTCTGGGCTGTTATCAGTGGGTTTTTTTACGCTGCTGCACGCTGAGGGTTCTGGGGCAATTTTCTTTCTGCTCCGAGTCCTCGTGGGAGCGTGATCGCCTCAAGTGCCGGATTAATCAGACATTTTGGTGACTTGTATTCTTCTGTGAATACAAGGCACCGGGGCAAGTAGTGTTTGATTACTCTGTGGTGATGTGGGGGGGTGGATGGCTGCAGGGTTGTATTGTAATCCACTGTATGCCTTGCATGCAGATAACAAACAGACAAAGGGGTTGAGAGTCAAGGGATTCCAGTTCAGGGCGTTCAAAGCAGCATAAATATATCAAGAGGTTTGAATATAAAAGGTGTTTCTGAGACGGTGAGTCATTCAGCCGCAGGTGAACGTAAAAGACGAAGCAGCATCAGCAGCAGTGAACTTGTGCCCTGGTGCCCTGACCCTAGGGGGCGACCTTTCCTCTCACCTCAGACACTCTCATTTCCCCCGGAGCCTTACTCCCCCCCGCTTGCTCTCAAGTGCCTGCGGTGGGTGACAGTGCATATATGAATAAATAACTTCGCCGCCAAAAAAGAGACCCTGAGATATTTGACAACATTGTCATTTACAGTTACTCTCCTGCAAAGTCTCACTCGGCTCGGGAGGAAGAAACACACACACAGTGATTCCTCCCGAGCTGCAGCACACACTTGCTATTTTTCTTCCTCTCTTGTAGCTGCGCCACACACACACGGCCCCCACGGGAGTTTAGAGCGAGCTCATAAGTGGTTGTTTGATCAAATAGCCCTTATTAGGAGGCTCTGCTGACACGACGCAATTCTGTATCAGCTCCACCATCTTCGTTTCCTCCCTGTTCGCTCGGCTCGCACTACAGGTCTCCAGGAGGCGGTGGGTGAGGGAGTGAGGGAGTGAGTGGGTGAGACACAGAGACAAAGGAACCCCACGGTGTGTGCTACTCCCCATTAGGAGGAGTAGTGGGAGAGAGGAGTTTTACCCGACAGCCACACGCATAAGGAAGCTCTAAAACACACACACACACAGACACACACACACACACACTATCTACTGGAATGATAATTGAGTGCACTCTGTATCGATCTGAGCTCAAACACACACACACACACACACATAAAAACACACACACACACACACAATCCAGGCGTTCTTCTTTCCTTCCCCCTTCACCTCCCTCACTCTCTCATTGACATTCTTTTTATCCGGTCCCCTGTCTCCCTCCCGTCAGTTGCATCTTCCTCCTCCTCCTCCTCCTCCTCCTCCTCCTCCTCCTCCTCCTCTTCCTCTTCCTCTTCCTCCTCTTCCTCCTCCCCCCCTCCTCCTCCTCCTCCTCTTCCTCCTCCCCCACCCCCTCCTCCTCCTCCACCTCTCGCCTCCTCATGCCTTTGACTTCCTCGCTGACCACGAAGCATCTATCTATAATTCCTCCCTCTCTCTCCTCTTCCTCTTCCTCTCTCACTCTCCCTCCCGCTCTGGTTGTCATCCCTCACCCTCCTCCTCCTCCCTATTACCACCACCACAACATTTCCTCACTCCCTTTCCAGTATCCAGCTCTCTCTCTCTCTCCCCCCTCGCCTCCTCTGGGTTCTGATCAACATTTGGTTCCAGACAGAAAATCACTTCCTCTCACTCTTCATCTGCTTCTCAATCTCCCTCCTCGTCCTGTCAGTGTCTCATTCTCAGTATGCAGCAGGGGACCCGTCCACTTACCAGCCTATCTACCTCACACCCCCCCCCCGGTCCCCTCCTGTTCTGCCACTGTACCCACATTCCCTTTGAATAGCATGCTGCCTAAGCGGCTGGAGTGTGTTTACGAGGCTTTCCCTTCGTTAGCGTGGGAGCTCGGCGATACTGAGCCCTGCCGTGGGATGCGTAATGGTAAACAATGCAATGATATACGAGAGGAGAAGTATGTAAGTGTGATGGGAGGTAATGACCTGGGATGGGCTGTGCAGCGGCTGTAACATCTGAGCCGGTGCTGCTCATCATTAAAGATGAGACGTCTTCTAATGCAATCAGTGGCGTATTATTAGCTGCAGCTTCAGCAGGAAGCCTCCAGTGTGCTCCAGCCACAGACTGAGGGTGAAGATGGACGACATGTGCTTGCCGTCCAGAAGCGAAGCCAGAATGTTCTGGATGCTGCCATCAGGGAGCGCAGGGCCGCAGCGTCGACCAATCGTGAGTCAGACATTTTAATGCACAGTATGAGATAAAAGCCGGAGTGAATAAATCAGTTTTCAGTTATTCTTAAAAGCTTCAGTAGATCTTAAATCTGTAGGGAAAGTTTACTTTAAACTTCGAGAGCACGATCACACTTAGTTTTTTCCTCCGGGCCCATGGAACCCGGGGCCTGAGTGACAGGCCCGTACGGATGAAGCAGACCGGAGATGGAAGCAGCAGCGTGACCAAGCAGCGCTGGAAGATGACATGAAATCATCTGTGAGAAAATTGTATTCAACGAGTACTTTGACTTTTTAGTTTGACCCATGTCCCGTTAATTAGAGGAAGCAGGGTTTACCACCTCTACCGCAGCCAGCCACCAGGGGGTGATGGAGTTGTTTGGCTTCACCTTTGTGTGCAGCCGTCATGTCGTCCATCTTTAAATCCAGTCGAGTGTCTCAGCTCCCACGTGTTTTTATTTTACTACAGTGCACAGATCTGTATTCCAACCTGTGTATTTACAAATATACAGTACTATGAAGTCCATGACCCAGGTGGAGTGAGGTGTCATTAAGCTTCATCAGAGCAGCATCCCACACTTCAGCAGGTTAACTCACAGCTTCATGCACTGGAGCTGCTGTGAAGTGGAGGTTGTTGTTGCCTTGACCCGATCTCCTCTGTGTCCGGTCCCTCCTGATGGATTCGCTGTGCTCAGCTGAAGCCTCACTTCACTTCCTCCTCCTCTCCTCCTCCTCCTCCTCCTCCTCCGCCTCCTCCTCCTCTTCCTCCTCCTCGTCCTTTTTATAGATTTCTTCTTCAAGATGTTTTTAGACATTGCACAGACAATATTCAGAATGAGTGGGAGTGAATGGGTGAATTATGTAAGTGTTAGTGTGAGGATGATTGCAGTGATCCTCCTGCACGATGGAAAATGAAGGGAAATATAGATTTAAACTATTTTAATTAGGTTATGGATTTAATTTGTGGTGTTGCATCACACTGGTCAGTTGTATACCAGTATTTAAATTATTGATTAAGCTGATCTAAGTCTTTATGCAGTTATAGATACTCGTGGAAATAACGATATGACAGCAGCCCAATTACGGAATAAATACAGGTAAATAATAATAATTGAATAGAAATAAAATAAAATAGAGTCACACAAATTAAAATATTCTAGTACATCCATTTGTGATTTGCATAAGACTAAATTAAATAAGTAAAAATTAAAGAATTTGGATTTTATCTAAAAATATTCGTCAGTGAAACCAGAATTGATCAATTTACATTTAAACCTGAGTAGTGTGTGCGTGTGTGTGTGCATGTGCATGTGTGTGTGTGCGTGTATGTGCATGTGTGTGTGTGTGTGTGCATGTGTGTGTGTGTGCCTGTGTGCATGTGTGTGTGTGTTATTGATTATTGTCTCTCAGTTGTCACAGGTGTATGCAGCCTGCCTGCCACTGGGTCCCATCCTAACGCATGGTTACCTGTTTTGTTCCCCCCCTTACAGCTCTGGACACCGCCCCCTCTCACTTGCTACCCCCTCCCCTAAAAGGACTGTCTCTCTACCTCCTCACCCGTCTCTGTCTCTTCGTACGTCTCTCTTCTCCTCCTCCTAAATGTGTTTCTTCTCTCCTCTTCACACAGCTCCGCCCGTCCTGCTATAAGCCCATCTCTCATCCTCTCACCTGTAACGCCTCCCATCTCACCCCTCCATCCCTACACCTCTCTTTCTGTCTCCCTCGCGCTCCTTTCCTCCTGAAGTGACTCTCCTCCCCTGTTCTCCACCCGACCCCCTCTCCCTCCTCCCCCACAGGGCCCTGCGCCTCCCGCTGACCCCTCCAAGGTGAAGGCGGCCGCCTCGGAAAAGAAGAAGCAGGAGTCGCGCAAGGATAAGAAATAGGATACGGGGCGGGGCTGGGGCGGCCTCGTCAGCCGGCTCCTCCAGCCCGTGCGCCAGGCGGTGGCGAAGGCCCGGCCCAATCAGCAGCAGAGAACCGTAGCCAGAAAGACAGAGAGGGTCGTCGGAGGGGGGGGAGGAGGGCCCGGGCCGGGTGCTGATGACCATCGAGCTGGAACTGACCCGCAAAAACGGGGAAGAGGGGCCCGGCGGCGAGGGAGGGATGGGGAGGTCCAAAGGTCCCGGCTTTCTATCCCGCCTCGCCAACCAGCTCACCCTCAAATAATACACCCACAGGGAGGCGGGGGAGGCCGAGGGGGGAGGGAAGCTCTTTGGGTTAGGAGAGTGGGGAGTCTACTGAGGAGACGGCAGGAGAGAGTCAAACCACAAACCTACTTTACGCCCACCACCATGCCAACCCGAGTCCCCGATCAAATGATTCACATCGTATCTGCTCCCGTCACAGGCCGATGTTCTGTAGACCAGGATCTACGATGTGGTGATAATCTCATTCACCAGCCGTCACCACGAGTGCTTCTGTCAGGTCGTGAGATATGCCGTGTGGAGCGAGACCTTAAGATGGCTGGGTTCAATAACAACCCCCAGCCGGGTTTTGCCTTCCTGGTTCCTCTCATTGTGATCCCATCCAACAAAACAAGCTTCCTCCAAGTGCGTCCGATACGCATCACGGGCCCCGGCTGCAGGGACGAGCCAATTTGCCTCTTTTCTTCCGACGTGACGTGTCAAACTCCCCCTACACTGATCTCCTTCCTCTTCCTCTTTCCTCTCCTCTTCTCTTTCCCCCTCTTCCACTGTGCATTTCCTTGACTTTCTTGTTCATTTAAATTACAGAGGTGATTTATATGCTAACCGCTCTATCCTGTTTCTCTTCTTCTCCCACTGCCCCTTCCCTCTTCTCCTCCTTTTCTCTCTCCTATAGATAAAGGTCTGACTTCTCCGTGACTGCCTCCGCTCCTCTAGTCTGCTCCCTCCTTTTCTGCCCGGCCCGACGCAGCCCCCATTATTTCCCATTATCTCTTCCCTTTCAACACAGCGCCGGCTGTGAGAGCGGTTCTTCTATATCAGTGGCAACGGTGTCAAATAATTTTTACAACGCCTCATCAGAGACCCCCGTACGCGCTCATTGGGCAAATTGTAAAACTTTTTAAGGCCTAACTATGCACATAACTTTCTAAAGAAGAACCCGAAAGACATCCCTCCGTGTTTAGAGTCCCCTGAATCTTCCCCCCTTCGTGTTTACGACTCCCGAGCTGAGCCGCGAGTGCACTCCGGACCTCAGACGGAGAAAAAACAGAGAGGCGGAGGAGAGTGATAGCGAGGGGAGAAATATGATTCCTGCTCTCAGCCGAGGCGTAGATAGAGGTTCAGGCCCTTCGAGCTCGGGGTGATTCAATCCTCTCACATTTGAGCTAATGGAGGTTGTCGTTGCCGTGTGTCCCTGCCCAGGCTAAAGGGGCTATTTCTGGCCCTATGAGAGCGAAGAGGCTTACTGTAACAGCTGCACATTTTTCAGCCGACAGGCAGAGGCGGGGCGGGAAGAGGAGGAGGCGAGGTGGGCAGGCGGTGTTTGTAAGGGGTACCTGCTGTGCTGTGTATGCCGTAGTGCAGGAGGCCGACGACTGACAACCTGAGATGACGTCACGGCCCCGTGGGGTGGGTGGGGGGGGGAGGCTCTTACCAGGAGGAGGTGCAGCTTCTGTGCTCCCTCAGTTATTTTAAGGTCCAGTTAATCCGCTCACACGTTTCTCCTCCAGCCCAGAGCTAATTATTTTTGCGCGTGCTGGGTAACCAGATATCTCTCCCCACCATCCTCGCTCTCCCTGCCTCCTCCTCCTCCTCCTCCTCCTTCCTCCTCCTCCTCCTCAGCCTGCCTCCGCTCCTCTGTTATTCACTCCTCATCTCGGGCCCCCATCTTGGGATTCGTCTCCTCCCGACTGAAACCCGTGTTTCGCTCTCGTCTGTCCTCGCGTCTTCGGCGTCTGTTATCTCCTCCTCTTCCTCTCCTCTAGTGACTCGGCTCTGCATTATTCCCCCAACAGAAAAGAGGTCTATACAGAATCCACTCCACTCTTTTTAAGTCTCCTCTTATCTGACTTGCAGGCCTACAGCTCAATGCTCTGCTCCTCTCTTCTGTCCTTCCTCACGCTCTTCTTCCCTCTCTCAAACTCGGTGATGATCATCTGTCCCCCCCCTCTCCGTCTCGCCGGGTGATCGTCGAACGCCCTTTGGCTCGCCCTTCAAAAACGCCCCCCCCCTCCCCCAAAGGCATGCCCCCTGCCAGCCCTCCCTCCCTCCCTCCACTGACCCTTCACTGTCTTATTTCTGCTGGTTCGAACGCCAAAACGCTCTCCACTGCCACCAACTGGCAGGGGAGGGAAACACTCCACCTTTAGTTCCTCACTGAAGGCAGAAACTTATAATCTAGCTAGCTCTTCTCCGGTCGCAACATACGACGTGTGTTCTATGTATATGTGTGTTTATTTAAAGTGTGTTAAAAAGAGATTTGATATAAAGCAACAACAAAGTACGTCACCCTAAGTAAAGCAAAGTCGTGTTTCCTGAGACGTTTTCTTTTTTTTTACATGTGTGCACGAAAGCACATGGAGAACATCTTTAATCAAGGGAGGGAAGAAATGTAATTGTGTTTCCGACAGAATGTGCAATTATGTTTCTGACCTTGTGTGTTGTGGACGGTGCTGTGTGGCTGTGTCTTCGGTGCACGGTTCATTCCGAGGTGAATTGAAATCCTTCGGTTGGATTCAGTGCAACGTGGCTGGGGAGGGGAAAGGAGGAAAAAACAGGGGGTGTGGGGGGGTGCTTGAGAGAGCTGTGGAGGAAGAGACTTATCTGGTGTGTTAAGTCAAGCCAATCCATATGTATCACTACAGATAGAGTCTGCTCTTCCCCCCCAGAGCTTTCTTTTTAGAGGTGCTCCTTCCCCTCAGCCAAAGGATGGATTGCGATCTGCTTGATATGCAGGGTGGATAGTGTACGACTCGAATGTTTCTCTAAGATTCATAGCAGGAGTGGAGGTGCTACAACCCACATCTTTATAACTGGAGATGTGTTTTCACTAGTCGCTGTTTAACTCTCCAGTCGAATGGATTAGTTTGAATGTTTTCTTCTTTTTGCGGCGAAGCCACACAGACACCCGACATAAGACGGCGTTAAACTGCCTTTTTAAAAAAGTGTTTTGTTTGTATAGTCACAGTCGCACAATAACAGTTTGGCTTGGATTGAGGAAAAAACGTGGGTATGGTGCGCTCATCTTATACGTTTTTAAGTTTGTTGGAGTTAGGGAGATATTAGGCGTGGATTATCTGCGTCGAGAGAGGTAACGAGTATGTATATAAGCAATGGGCTTGGTGTGGGGTGAAAGGGGAGGGCGGGGGTGGTGCTGCGCGGGGGGCAGGGCCCGAGGGGGTGTGGGGGGTAGACACTGTGGTCGTTCTCGTATGGGGGGGGGGGGTGGTTGTGGACTTGTGTGTTGTCTCTTAATATTCATAACTCTCCTCACAGATGTCACTATTCAACTAGTTGTGTCGAGATCTAGCCATAGAGCGAGGCCGGCCTGGCGGTCGTCAGTGGCTTTTGTAGGCGGAAGGTCAAATGGTGCACAGACCTCACCATAGAGCGCAAACTGGCTCTGACGAGCAACAGGCGCGGTCACTGCGCGCGATGCACATCGATATATCATAAGGTACTCACTCGTCACTGATGCATTTATTAACATTCATGGGTCCCTACGATGCGTTATGATAATAAGTGGTGTGATAGGCTATGCTCGTCGATTCTATTTTACATATTGACTGAGGTTTCCAGATCTGTGGTGAGAGGCTGGTTTCTATTTAGTGATGATTGACGTTAGTCATACTGATGGTGTTCTCTACGTCCTTTTCTTGTATATCTATCTATCTATAGTTGCCTCTCATATATAGAATTCTGGCGCGCAGTGCACACAGATGCGAGTCATCTGTGAGAATGAGCGAAACACTCATTAGCTGTGGGTCGTGGCTAGCACACGTAGAACGACCACCATACGTGTGCTACAAAGTGCAGACACGGACACACATACCATCTTCTTGCGCTATTACTCCGAATCTCACGCATATGTCAGGAGGGCATGGCGTCACACATATACAAACTGGCGAGAGGACAAAAGTTATTGTGTATATGTGAATATGTACCTAAGATCGCGAACGAGCAAGCACTGGAGGAGCCTTACTCCACACACTAGGAAGTGAGATTCTAGAGATGTTTTCTCTCTGTATTCACTTCTTCTCCTACCCAATCTATGACAATCTTACTCTCTAGCCATCTATAGAGGGGGAGAAGAGCATACATACAGAAGAAGCGAGAGTCATTAGAGCACACAATTGACCTTGGCAGGCGTGGCGAGGGTTTTACATTATTTCAGCGTTCACCACTCATTTACCTGACAGCTTCAAACACAAGCTACACACACACTAGCATTCTCACAATGATAGCAACGTGTTCAATTTGTGCATCTCTGGATATTACCTATCAGAGAGTACGACATACTGCAGATGTATCTCTACACATCCTCACACATCACAGTCTTCTCATCTAAGTGTGGCGCTGACTGATGAGACACACAACACATACAGAGCACACTATAAGCGAGTCCTCCTGACATTAAGAGAGCACACACTGTGGATCTCGCACAAGTAGTGTCACATTAACAGTTTAACTTGTTGTAACACACACACAAATAAAAAAATAAACCAACAACAACCAAAGCTCTTGTACATATTACTTTGCACATTATTATTATCACCACATACACACTATGATTGTAGTACTGGTTAGCACACACATGACTATATGAAATAGAGGAACATCTCTGAATGTATGAAAGAGGTTAGTTATCATGTGGTTTAATTGATGAAATCGTTGTACAATCGATGCTCCCTAGTGTCTTATATGTAAAATACTAATTGCGTGATTCTAAGACGAAATTTAATGCCGGAGTGCAGACGAAGGTCAAAAGACAGAACGCACGTTCCTCTAGGTGGTACCTTGGGTTTTTACACATCTTCCACCGAAGGATTTACTTCAACACCACACATACTCTGTAGACTCCTAGCTACATCAAACACAGTAACCTGAGCAGTATTAGGATGTGACGAATTCTCTCCACTGAGCCATACTGTGACAGGCAGTACGTACCAATCGTGAGTCACTAGTGAAGTTGTCTCCCTCTTTTTATTGCACTCAAATAACTAATTGAAACCAAACTTTATAAAATTCTGTTTGATAATAACACGTCAAATAACAAAAGACAACATCAAAAATGTATTTCATCGTATACTTTTTTGGTCCCCACAAAACAGAGTAGTTAGGGTTATTAAAAACCTTTACTGCAGCCAAGCCACCAGGTGTGATAGAGGACACTTTGTCCTATCGTTATAACAAGCTATCAGTAGTATGTGCGTAAAGAAATTCTTCTCAGAAGTTTGTTGTACTAGGTGTTTTTAGTTAATTTGTTGTCTTGCTCTTCACGGCGACACCTCTAATGTTCCTTTTCACGAGAAATACATAAATGCTAATAAGGGTTTTATGATATGTAAAGAGATCCTGCAATAATTAGCTGCTCAGCTGGTAACCGAGTGACTTCTACGTAAGCATGTACGTTTCTTAGTGTTGATTTATGAGCGTTAGAGGCTGGGGGTGTTTAATTTAAAACCTCTAGAAACAGATGAGCGAGGGAGTTGTTTCCTCGGTTTTCACAGGCTTATTGCAAAGCTGTTTCCTAGTAATTAACTATTCGTTTCCGAGTTGTTAAATAAACCCCATGTACGTAACACTTATGAAAACAACTGTCATATAAATGAGACATGGTGTCATTTTGTGTGTTTGCTTTGATGGTGTTTCAAGAGAAGCTTTCATACATCGATGACTCCCGCAGTCTCCGAGTTTCCAACCCCCTCCGATTCGGAAGTTGCAGCTGAACGCTCCCTCAAAGTTGGAAATTTCGACTCAGAAGGTCGCAGGAACTTCACCTACGCACCCCCTGAGCCTGGAGATCCAAGATGGCTGCCCCTACGTTGTCAACATTAGTGGGAAGCTGTAGTTCCCTTCTGTTCAATAAATTTGTCGTAACACATACACCACGCATCTTCCAGTTTACTGTGACAGGCGGAGGTTTTACAATAGGTGTTTGAACATAGTCACCTAAAGTCGTGGAATGACTAGCGAAGCTAACGGAAACACGGGCTCAACGTGAGAACATTGCGTTTCTTACGCCAACTCCGAGCGCATCTCAACATCTCTCACACGAAATTCAGTGCAGCAGACTCAACAATACTCTACTAAGAAATCTAGTACATGAAATCTAGGAATGGCAGGAGGCTCGTGAAACCTGCACATGACTCTCTACCACACACACACACACAATCATATAGACACCACTAACGATAGATTACACGCCAGTCACACGCAGCGAGCCAAGTGAGCCGCGCACACACACTAGACATGAACCTAGACACACAGCTTGGTGAGACGCCGAAATCTATGTCTTGTCTCTGTACGCAGCGACATCATTCTCTATGCTTGACGGTGTGGGTGGCGGGCGCGTGTGTCAGCCCGGCACACACAACAACTTAACACATCATATCCAAACATAATATTATCACTTTACATTACCTTGGACCTTTTAAACACTCGCTAGCTAACTGATCCGAGGTGAGTCGAAGTACAACACAGGAAAAACATCGTGTTAACAGTTCATCTTATGAGGATCAATCAGGACGTAGATCTAAAAACTGGTTTATCACAGAGTTTTCATTTTGCAGAACATACCTGAGGAATGCGTGCACTCCACAACGAGACATCCAAACCAGCCTGGACAACCGCCCCCCCCCCTCTCCCTTCCTCGTTACACAATCCGGAGGGTCCCGTTAATCATTTTGTTATAAATACAGCACTGTGTGTTATTCAAGCGCAGAAGATCCATTTTATTTTTGCGTTGACGGGGCAATTGGTTGATGGGCTGTGTGTTGTTCTCGCTAGGGGATAGTGTTGTTGGTAGGGGGGGTGGGGGGGGGGGGGGGTCATATTGACAGGTTGCAAGGTACACACACAACCTACAAACAACACACATACACAAACCCCTCTCCGAGTGTTGTGTGTGAAGAGTCCGCTAGTGTGTGTGCAACGCGCTGTGCGCGCGCGCGTGCGAACGGGATGAGAAGAAGTAGATACCAGAGATTGTTTGATTAGTGTCAGGGGTATATAAGACAGGGATGAATTGGGGGTGTGTCAGTCAATACTGCTCATGGGTAGTATATGCTACAGCTTACAACTAGGATTGGTAGCAGAGAGAGCGAGCAGCGAGAGATCGACAGCGTGCGTAGTGGGGGGGAATTGGTGTGTTTTGTGATCGTTGAGGGGGTGTGCTACGCCTGCCTACCCCCACATTCTCTAAGACTACCCTGATCGATGATGTAGGGAGCCCGTGTGAGAGCGCGGGACGAATCGTCTCCCACATACCCTCATCATCTCGTCTCTCATTAGTCTGGGGCCACCACCCTGAGGCGCCGTTCCTTCCACATGTGTGACCGGGCAATCCTGTGACGTCCTGGACGATATGCCAGCAGTAGTGGGACACAGAGGAGTAAACTTTGCTATGGATTTCTTTAAATAGAGAAAGGGGCACGGGGGGAGGGGACGGGGGGCGGAGGAGGAAGGGGGAGGGAGCATGGCACTGGTTGTCTTGACACACATACAAAATGTAAATCTGTATGATTCTCACACACACACCCCAGTCTACCTTTCCTAGTTTGCAGAGTAATCTACAGACACGTTGAGCTCCTGAGTTTATGCGAGCGCTCGAAATATCACACAGCGACCCCCTCACGGAAGTAATTGCATCATTATGCTGACGAACACCATACCGCGTGGAGCTCGTGACGTGCAATGCAGAGGCTATCTCCTCAACACCGCGAGCTAGCGTCTTTCCTTACACACTGATCTTTAGAGAGACAAGCTCCGCCCCCCCCCGCCGCCCACTCCTCACCCCAACGAGCCAGGTCAACACCGCCGGATCTTCACCCGCGGAGCCTGACGCCGGACGCGGCTCCGCAGCGGAGCATAGCTGATGCAGGGCGAGCACCGGGCGCGAAGTTTCCCAGCACAGTACTACTGGCGATACACGTACACTTGTCTCTCTCATACGTCTTAGTAGTGTTTCTCAGTCTACTTCGCAAATACAGTCTCGCTGATGGAACACATACGATCTCTCAGGACTACGATAGTAGCCTATCTGAGTTTACTCCGGCTAAGTGGTCGTTGTCACATTTTATATCTACGCTATCTTCTACACACTCCTCAGGGGTGTCCCATTGAATGTGGGTAGTATTCTAGCATTGTTGGTATGGTGTTTTAATAAATGTCCTCATCTGTATTTATGTACATGTTGGACGTAGCGTCTGTGTAGCTGGATGATCTGAGTGGGGGTGAGAGAGGGAAGTGCTAGTGGTCAAGTTTTAGAGTAGTGGAGGTCAATATAGTTTATGTCAGAGATATTGATATTATATTCATTCCCTTCCCTTTTGGGGCTGATGTCCATTTACCTACACTAGTATGGGGACAGGGATCCTAGGTCCTATGATAGACACACATGGATCCCTTAAATGCGTTTTCTGTACAAGTCTAGGGGGGAGCGGGGTGGGCCTGGGGAACAAATTAGAGAGCTATGCCAGAAACCATTCCAAGGCAAATCCACCCGGCGACTGCTCCGTTCCCAGTCCCCAAACTCTCCATTCCCACTTGCTCTTTCCACTCTTTCTGATTACTTTTATTTTCACATCCAACACCGGCACTGTCACTCGCTCTACCCTCACCTCTCAGTCTCTTTGTGTGTCCTCCCTTCACAGACATGCACACGTGCCGCTAAGAGGAGACTGACACACAGATAATTTCCATGATGCAACCATTCCTTCTTACATCTGTTCATCGACGCACACACACAACACACACACAAACCAACCCACATCTCACGAACCTCTCCTCACCACCTCGCACAAATGAGGAACCGCATCGTAGAAAAACAATTCCCCCCTCGAGTTTAAGTGAATAATTTTAGCCGATAATTGCCATGAGAATGGAAATTACAGCAGCCTGCACAAATTCCATTGTGCTCCTATTGACAACATGTAATATGCGGTAAGAATAAAAATGGCTGGACTCAGCACACAACAACAACGGCCTGTAGGGGGGGGGGGGAGGGGGGGGGGTGGGGGGGGGGGGGGGGGGGGGGGGGGGGGTGGGAAGGGGGGGGGGGGGGGGGGGGGGTGAGGGGGGAGGGGGGGGGGGGGGGGGGGGGTGGGGGCTGTGGGTGGGGGGGGGGGGGGGGGTGGGGGGGGTGGGGGGGTGGGGGGGGGGGTGTGGGGGCGGGTGGGGGGGGGGGGGGGTGGTGGAGGGGGTGGGGGGGGGGGGGGGGGGGGGGGGGGGGGGGTGGGGGGGGGGGGGGGGGGGGGGGGGGGGGGGGGGGTGGGGGGGGGGGGGGTGGTGTGGGGGGGGGGGGGGGGGGGGTGGGGGGGGGGGTGAGGGGGTGGGGGGGGGGGGGGGGGGGGGGTGGGTTGGGGGGGGGGGGGGGGGGGGGGTTGGGGGGGGGGGGGGGGGGGGATGGGGGGGGGGGGGGGGGGGGGGGGGGGGGTGGGAGGGGTGGGGGGAGGGTGGGGTGGGGGGGTGGGGGGGGTGGGGGGGGGGGGGAGGGGGGGGGGGGGGGGGGGTGGGGGGGGGGGGGGGGGGGGGGGGGGGGGGTGGGGGGGGGGGGGGGGGGGTGGGGGGGGGGGGGGGGGGGGGGGTGGGGGGGGGGGGGGGGGGGGGGGGGGGGGGGGGTGGGGGGGTGGGGGTGGGGGGGGGGGGGGGGGGGGGGGGGGGGGGGGGAGGGGGGGTGGGGGGGGGGGGGGGGTGGGGGGGGGGGGGGGGGGGGGGGGGGGGGGGGGGGGGTTTGGGATCCTCGGGTGTGCCATAGAGGTAATTGTCACACTCTTTCTTATTTCCTTTCAGTTCGTTTCATTTCTACTTCTCTCTCTAATCTCCCACGTCTCCTCTCCTCTCCCATCTCAAAAATCACCCCTGCTCGCACTCCTCTCGTCCTAATCCCTGCATGTGGTGGTGCCCCGAGAAGCGGAGAGGAAGCAGGAAGAAGAAGGATCGTGATCCTTGGACAGAGCTGACTAAGCTGAAGAAGGAAGTTTCTCCTTGTAAGAGAGAAGGAAACAATACAGTCACCAACGCGAGTCCTAAACCAGGCGAGCCATCTTAGTTCCTCATGCGGTTAAGTCCTGTTTCACCTAGACCCGTTCACAACACCCACCGCGTAAACATAGAACGACTATATGACCTATTATGCTCTCCGCCTGTTCACCACTCACTTACTGTAACAGCGGGAGTCATGCTTTCATAAAACCCTTCGTCTAAACAAACACACCACACTGCGTCGAGACACAATTAGTTTTATCTCAACAATGGACAGCTTCTCTCTCTTCACCCAATACGCTCCCCAAATACTGTGAGCCAAAGACAACCACGCCAGGTAATTCGATACAGGGCCTAAAATTAGAACACAGTGCCCTGCCTATAGCCAAGCTCAGCCAGGTCAAAACCAGCACAGAGGCAGTAAATATCCATGGACAGTTCCCAGCCAGTCCAATCCAAGACGAAACAGCCATGTTTTCCTCTCATCCTCCTCATCCCCTTCCTATGTGCTGGTCCTCGAATGAACAAAAATCCTAAACAGCTCAAAATCTGCTCTGTGGACTACCCCACTGGCGCTCCTTTTTTATCTAAGTGTTACTAACTTTCCTTTTCTCTCTTTTCACTCCATAAGGATAACTACAGAATAATTTTGTGAGGCGTCCAATAGTAAACCATCACACCAGTGCCATAACGCACTATCGTAGGAAGCTGAGTAGTTATTTGTTGTCATGCCTAAGCTGTAGCTCTTTGAGCTGGGCTTGTCGAAAATAAAAGAATAAAAAGCAAAAAAAGAAATAAAACGCTAGATATACAGAAGATACCGATTAGCCGAATGATGTATGCCCATAGAAAGGCCAGCAGCGTCGGGTCTAGGAAGAAGTCCCGGACTAAGCACCTGATAGCGATAGCCCGCATGGAGAAGGAGGCCGGCCTGGGCACCGACGCTCCCCGGAGGGGCATTCTGGTGCATTTGTTTGCTTCCTTTTTTCCTAGGGTGAATTTCTCGCCGACAGCTGCTAATGTTCACAGGTGCTTTCCCATCAACCTTTTTGTTTTCCACAGCTCCCCCAGCTGCTGCACTGCGTGGCGGTGCTTGTGACTTCTAAAAGTAATCGGTTCCACTCTAGTTCAGTAAATTCTAGCAAATCTCGTCCTCAGATAAATGAAAACCCTAGAAGCAAAAATACAGGCTTCGTGCCATGGCCCGGTCGATTATGATTTAGATGAGGTAACATCCTACACTGATCCTGGTTGGATAGCTACCCATCATCGGCGATGTCATAAAATTTTGACCGGGGGGGGGTCCGAGTTTATGGTTATCCGGGTGGGTACGTCCAGTAGGTGTGTGGTGGGTGTAATGGGAACCCGCTGTGAAACCAATTTTACCAGTCGTGTTGGGACCAGTGACGGGTTACTGCCAGACTGCCCCTGAGGTACTGTCTAATACAATACCTGGGTAGTAGAGTCATCGCCCCGCAGGACTTAGTGGTGGGATCGTGGGTGGGGTATTATGGTTCTTCCGTGGTCAAGGTTATTCCACAGGTCGTCCCGGTGTTAATCTGGATGAAAAGTGTTTGTCAATTGTCTTACGGAGTCCTGCCGGTTCCTCCCCGGGGGGTACTCAAGGACCTGTTCTGGAGTTGGTGGGGTGCGGGTCAAGGCGTGGAGTGATTCCCCCATTCGAATCATACCTGGGGGGGGGTACCGCCGTCCAAGGGTGAGGCTGGGTATACTGGGAGTTGAGGTCGAGGGATTCAGTTTGCCTCGGGGGTAGTTGTGAGCAAGGTAGATCCAAGAGTACTTCCATCTGTGAGCTCGCCGTAAATAGTGAGGATATCCGTCCACCCCGTGTGTGTTTGATGACGTGTACCTCTTGTTCAGGTGGGTAATTGGGTACACCCCCTCTTGATGGGAAACAGTGGGTTATTTCACGTTTTCGAAAAATACAAGTACTTTTGAGAAGTGGGGGTGGGGGTGGGGAAACAAATTTAGGGGATCTGAGCGTGTAAGCGGAGATATACGGATTTGAGTATGCAAGGCGGAGTAACAGTGAAGTCTATACCCCTTAAGACTGTAACAATACTTGTATCTTTGTACCGGGTGGTGTCTGGCCCCGTGACTGAGTTATTAAAAAAGAGAGTGAACATAGTCCAATGGCGCAATCCCTTTCCGCCCGCAAAGTCCCCATCCCCCACCGCGCTGGATGCTGTCCTAACACACGTTATGGTAGTGGATTACGGTTATTTGTGATTGTTTTTGTGGTGATCAAGAGATCTACTCTGCACTATCACTTAGCACGTTAGTCTTACGTTCTCACTTCCTCAGGGTGCTACACTTCTTTACCACATACTTCCACTTCTGCCGTGTCGATGAACTCCGTCTCTTTCCTTCTTGTTGGGTGGATCTCCTCTACATCACGAGTCACTACGTTTTTTTTCTGCTACTTTTCATTGACTCTAATCGACGTGGAACTCAGGACTGACTTCTCCTGGCGGACGACGATGCACCGAGGCAGTCTATGCCCGTCACTATCCCTGCATGCGGTCTGCTCACATCACACAGTAGGTCTGCCTGTCTCTGTGACAACCTCATCACCTTCCACTTCACATACTTCGTGCTCTGAACTTATCTGGACTATTACTTATCGACTTGGTAAAGAACAGCACATCTACGTCTTTCTGTACACTCGTAGCTTCTGATCACGTCTGTTGCACCTATCACAACAGGTCCTATTCCGTGTTTCAAACTCTGTGATTACACTCGGTGCTGACCGACTGCCGGACGAGATATTTCCGTTGGAAAACTAACAATCTTAGAGCTATTGTCTAATAAACTCTACATACTTACTTTCCTTAACATCCTACACTACTAAAACTACTCAACTACCAACAAATTGTTTTCACCTAGCAAAAATTCCATCAACTGAATTTCACTATCGTGTTGTATTACAAATACAAAAAACGTATTATCTCAAAATTTTTTATTTCAAAAATCAAAAAGGTACAATCAGGAACATAAGACTGTTGATGTTATCTCCTTAGATCTTTTCAAATGTCAACAACTTGTATCTTTTCTTTTTTTTATTGATAAAGAGGAGAGTTTTTTCCATTTCCGCCGCAAACTCTGAATTTTCTCGTTTTCTCCAATATTGTGGGCTGATCTGTTATTTCTTAGTTATATTTGATTGTTGTTTTTTTTGTATTTTTTTGTTTTTTTTTGTATTATTTATCTTTTATTGTTTTTTTTTGGAAACAGAACTTGAGCAACGCGATCACTAGGTAATTGCGCCTTCGGCCAAAAAAGCTTTATTTTGGTAACCGAATTGTCAGACCATAACACCCGAGACACAATTTACCAGAAACAATTGCCTGAAGAATAAATAGAAAAAACCAAAGTTAACCACGATAAGCACAGAAAAAACAACCTAACCAAACCAAACAAGAAAGAACGACCAAAAACGAGACACTCTTCCCGTCTTACCCCTTCCCCCCACCAAACAAGATTAAATAAAACATAAATACCCCGCCCACAACAAAAACCTTCCAAATATAAATAACCCCCCCCACGAAACCTAAATCGCAACCTCCACCGCCCCAGGGTCAATCCGTCGAAATACCTCAAACTCACGCCACGCCACACGAAACAAGTCCACCATTCCCATCCAGCTAGTTACCACACGACACAGCAATAGTTTCCCAAACACATCTACAAACCAAAAAACTAAACCCTAAAGCCACCCCCCACACATACCCAGCTCAAATCTCAACGACGAACAAAGGAAACGGAACAACACGCTCTGATAAAAAAACACAAATATAAAACGAAAATAAAACCCCAATAAGAACAGAAAATAACATAAATAATAAAAAACCCACGGGCTTTTCCCATCATCACGGAATTAAAAATCCCCTCGTGAGGTTAGAACAATAACCAAAAAACCCCCGCCGATTGATATGCATAACAACTCCCGCAATAGCTGAAAACAACCCTTAAGAACTAAAACACCTATAGACCCATACCCAAACCATCAGAACCAAAACGAAAACACCCCAGTCGCCAGCCAATGCCATGCTTGCTTACCCACCCACATAGTATAACAAAGCACCAAACCAAAATACACAACCCCACCACAAACGTCAAACAAATTGAAGACAACTAATTACTCCCCCCATGAGACGCTGACGGATAAAAACATAAAAAAAACACGACGAAAACCTAAACCTCACTCCGGTGAGCTATAGTGGAATGACCCTGTCTTCCGCCAACCATAAGAATACACTAAATAATACCTAACGCCCCCCGATAAAAACAAACGCACACAAAGTTCAATTAAAAAGAGACCACTACACCGCGCCCAAAATACACCTCCCCGGGCTTAAAAACCCCCTGCATCCCAATTTCCCCAGAGAATAAACCCCCACCCAGGATAAAAACCCCACCCTCAAGCAAAACCTATAAATAAAAAACCCCCCACTGGGGCCCGGCCCAGGAATCCCTTCCTAAAAGACTTCAAACCCCCCCGAAAAAGCACGAATAACTCCCCCCCAACAAACAAACCCGCCCCCACAGAAAAAACCTGAAACGACAACCCAGCATAGGATACGCACCAACACCTCAAAGACGGAATTAAACACCACCCGAAAAACCTACAACCGCACTAATAACACATCCCCATAAAAACAAAAACATCACAAACTCTGACGATCTGGCACCATAGAAAACACCACGACGCCACTACAATAGCACATAAACAATTACAAACTGTACCAAAAATAGAACCGGATCCAGGTAAAGAAAATATAAAAAAACACCACCAAAAGCAACCCGGCACACCCGAAGCCTCCCACCCTATGCCACTCCCCCCCCCCCGACCTGCTAACACAAACACAACCCCCTTCCCAACAATAAAGAACCACCCCCACAACCCTGCCCACTCCATACTTATAATCCAATAGTAACTATTCCCACTTTAACCAAACCCTCCTGGACCCCAAATCCCCCCAGGCCTCCCTCCCACAAGAAATACGCCCCACATAAGACTCCATCGCCCCTAGCGGCTAGAGTAAGTACATCACACATATCCAGAATGAAACCACCCGAATAAAGACCCCAATATACTGACCTGCCCCGAATATAACAAACCCCCACGGTAAAAAGAACGCTCAAACCAAAACCCACAAAAGAATCACCCAACCAGTACGCTAAACAATAAAAAAATTAACCCCTATCACTCTCACATCAAATCACCAACACCATAAATAAGCCAAAGGCACCCAAACACAAAAAAACCGACCCCCCCCCGTAAAACCCCCTCGAAACCTCCAAACGACCCGCCCCACCGTTATGATCACGCCACGCAAATAAACCACGCTACCCCACCCCCCCCCACCCGAACACGAACACCACCCCCCGGGACCGCCCACCCGAGCTAACGCATTACCCCTGCCCCCCAGGATCCTTCATTCTAATTCTATCCTATTTTATCGGTTTTTATCTTGTTGGGTGCCTCACTACAACCTCCTAAAACTCACCCCCTGGAAAGCCAACATCAAAATCTACCCCTCTCCAAAGCCCTCCAAACCTCCACCACCCTCCAAACCACCCCCCTCAGACCCCCCAAAACCCCCACGCCGAATGGCCCAAACCCCCCCCCTCCCCCCAAGCCATCCCCATATGCCCGCACTCATATCCCCCCCACAACAAACCACCCATAAAAGCCACACACCCCCCCCGGCCCCAAACTCTACCCCCCCAACGAACAACCAGTCCCACCACGAACAGACTCAGTTATCCCCTACCCTTTCACTACTGAACGAACCATTACCACGCCTATATAGTGCACACCAAAAAACCTCACGCGGCGGAACAAAAACCGAACCTTGTTCCCAGCTATCTCGGCCACTCATTCCACACCAGCACTGTGGCGCTCGCACGATTCTCCCAAGATACCATAGTGGTAAAGATTATCCGAAACCATGCGCCCTTTTCCCTCACCCTAAAAACGCCGCTACCTCCCCAGCGCCCCGACCCTACCTCCCCATCCACACACAACTATCACAACCAGATAATTAAATATTATAAAGCAGACCGCACAAAAAAAAAACGAACAAAACCACCACCTAAAATGAACCCCTAAACCAAAACAAAACACTAAAAGAAAAACTGACACATAAAATACCAGAGAATTGAAACCAGCCAAAAATACCTATAGTAAATAAAGACATCCTTTACTCCTCCCCAATACTCATACGCCTCTATCAACATCCTCGCGCGCCACAGTTGCAGCCTCACCACGCCCGCGCAGACTACCACAACGCCACCTTATCATCATGCCAATAAAAAAACAAAGTCCGGGAAGGAATGAGAAGGAAGACATCACAGCCTATCCTTAGAACCAAAGTAACAAAGTATGAAACCAAACGATACCATAATAATCCACACGCCCTATGGAAGTAGTATAAGTAAAATAAGAAGATACACTGACAACCAATAAACCAAAATATTATAGAATAAACAAATGAAAAAACTTCCGCCACCATAAGAATTAAAGAAATAATTAAAAAGCCCCTCCATATATCCCAAAAAATTGACATTAAAATGAAATGACCCAAACTAGTCATGTTTGATAGTACATTGAGAAAGATGATAACCAATTACCAACAAAAACCGAGAACAAAAAATAAAAAAAATACGTCATAAAAGCCACCAAGATTGAAAACACCAGCCAGAAATAAGAAACCATAAAAAAACCACCTACCTAGTTATAGCAAAGAAAAGCATAATTCAATAAAAGATAAGAATTAATAACACCACTTGGAAACCGCATCTCGAACACGCAGTAATCCATACAGTAGGACCAAAAAACCAGTATAACAAACTAAAAGAACATTTATAGAAAAGGTGATTATTGGGGATTCGACCGAGCATTAGATTGGAACCCAATCCACAAAAACTGCCTACCCATCGCACAATCTTGAACCCATAACCAACCGGAAAAAACCAACCAAGAATCCACGTTCAGAATGGAAGAAAAACATCTTGAAAGTATATAAAACCCACATTGAATAAAAAGAAAAAACGAACACGTCACAGGGCCACACAACCAAACTCCTAGAATTCTAAATGCAGGAGCTAGCCCATAACCATAAAGGTCGCGCAGCAGTTCTGCCATTAGTCACGCGCGATCCACCACATACACGCTCCGCACCCCACATCCAAAAAAGTAAAAAAATAACCAAACACGCCCAAAAAAGTCCTAAAGGAGAGACCAACCGAAACACATAATCAAAGGATAACTGAAAGTGGATGTGGGTTAAAATCTGAATTTGATATACTCACAAAAAAACAAAAAAAAAAAAACCGTAACAAAAATAGTAGGTAAGCATAGCCCGTCCCATTAGTCGAGAACCTCCAGTTCATCACCTGTCCACCCTCGTTTTTTATGTTTTTAATTTTTTTCAATTGGACCTCGCCGTTCCTCACATCCCAGCCAACGCCATCATGCTCTTCCGTCCCAATATAGCACACTCCCCCACCATATGGGATAGCGCCACCACACTTACCTACACCAGATCCGAATCTTCTGTATTTAAAACAATTGGATGTTATTATTAAAAAAGGTCGATGAGCACCAAATGGAGGATGTCACTTACACTATTCGCTTCGACCTAATTTATAAACCTGCTAGCCAAATTATAATAATCTACTGACAGCACGGTCAACACCACCCTATTTATTTAATTTTGATTTTTTGATTCCTCCCTCGACAATTCACCCGCAACCAAAATACACTCCCCCCACTCCTCCGCCTCCCACTTAATCACCAAACCAGGCTCCAATTCAACAGGGACATGCACGTTGTTTGTAATTGAGAAATGCCCCCTCACGCAATAGAATGGAAAAAAAAAAAATAGATGGGACGCGAAAAAAACAATATTAATAAGAAGAAGAAATAACAAAAGTAACCACAAGCTCGTCAAACTGGATATAAAACATAAGCGCTTGAGAAAAAGTTAATTAGAACACCCGGAATAATAAAACAGAAACGAAAAAACCTCCAACAGCCTCAGTAAAAATAAAGAAATAGAATCCTATCTCAATAAATACACCAAACACAATCGCCCCTTGACGAATCCCCCCTCAATAAAGACAAACAAATCCAGACTAACCGACAAAAGTAAAAAGAAAACTCCCCACAGCACCAAAAACCAAGAAGAAACCAAAAGAAACACTCGGAAGAGTACCAGAAGAGTAACCCCACAAAAAAAACTATAACACCAAACACGACGAACGCCGCACCCAGAAGGACAAAAAAATAAAGAGATACGACTCCAACCAAAGCAAAGATACCCCCCCGCGCAAAAACCCCCACACAAAACCTACCTAAAATAACATCCCCAAAAGGAATGTACGGACACCGCAAAGACACACGCCCCAGAAATTAGAATAGCAATACACCCCAACCCAGAAAAAAAAATAATGAAACAAGCAGCCAGCAGCAAATCCGCATCGGCAAAATTGAGGGACGAACGAGGCGTACCCCAGCTAGTAACAAAGAAAAAAAGAACCAAAAGAATAAAGTACCAATAGAAACGAACTCCCCAAACTCGAGAAAGAATAGTTAAGAGGCCAATGAAGGAACTGTAAAAGAGAGAAGTAATACCTACAAAACCAATAAGCCGAACGACTAACCAAAATGATCTGAGTATTAAATAACATAAAATAACCCCCAAATAGAAGAAGACACAGGAAGAGTAGAAATTGAAATATTAAAGGAAAAATAAGCTTCCGGTCATCCCACACTCAAATCGCAACGGAGGCCCAGCCCCCACACCCTACCCAACCACCCCAATACGCAGTCTGACGCAACTCCTCCGCTCGTTGGCGGCCCTTATACGTCTCATATCTCCCTTCCTGGCACTCAATCCTTTAATGGTCATTCTCTTCTATTCTACGAGTGATTGTAATACTCCTCCCTACTCCCAGACGGCGGCAACTCCTCACTCCCACTCAGGACAGGTTTACGAAGGGGCTCAAAAGAAACAGGACAAAATAAAGTTAGAAATGAGATATAAACAAAAGAGATATAGACAAACTAACCACATGACACCTACTTAAACAGATAACTAGGGTGTGAAAATAAAGACTTCATAACAACACAGTAGTACCAGAAACAGTAAAAAAAAATACTCCCCGAAAAACACCTACCCGCCCGAGAAAGTGGCACCCCCAACAAATGAAAAATTAACCCAAACCAAAAATAAACCCGAGAACTATGAACACGAGGTGAAAAACTACTTAGAATTCCCAATACAAATATCTGTATCTAACCAAATACAAATAAAACTCGCCGGAAGATAAAATACGTAACCCAGTAAATGGAACTTCCTAAACCCCCGAAACCCCGGCCCCCGTCACGCCCGCCCCCCTGAATAAAAATACACGTCAAACGAATACAACCCCCTCCCACCTGGGCCGTATCCTATTGGTACATACACCCGTCACTAATAAAAAAAAGCTCGTCTGTCACAAACCCCCCAAAATACCAACAGACCTAACCCACCTAAACCCAACAAAACCTCCTAAATGCAACCATATAAAAAACGCAACCCAACATAATCAATATAAAAAAAAAACCTCTCCAAAAAGAGACCACCCACCACATAGCACCTCACCCAAGGTTCCATTACTCCCTTAGAAGAGGGTTAGGATCTCCCTGCGGCGTCAATTGCAACACATTCGTCATGCCACTATAGTACAGCAGTAAAGTATCCTAGAAATAAGAACAAAAAACACAAAACAAATAACGGAAACACCAAAGAAAAAAAAAAATATAAAAAACAAAAAAACACAAACACAAAATGAGGCACCTCCCTCAAAACCAAAAGAAGGATCCTGAGAACCCAATACCCCAAACCCAATAATAAAATCCCCAAAATCACCACGCGCAAAAGAGAACCAATGAGAGATAAAGAAATCACCAGTTACGTCCGCAAACCCACCCTATCTGAGTCAGCTCATATTAGAAAACATATACTAAAAAATAAAATGACCCAAACTAAGTTAGTTGAAAGACCTATCACCAAAGAATAGGGAAACAAACACCAAAACCACACCCCATCCCCGAGACAACCCCAAAGGAAAATGAAAAGAAGAACGGTCAATAAGAAAACCCCCCCCCCCCCTAACGAACCAAACCCCCAAACAATCCAAAGCAACACAAGAAAAAGAAACTAAACCATAAACAACTAACACCTCAACAAACATAAAGAAACACTCCTTCTCAGAATTGCGAAGCAGTCTCCAGATACGACACCTAAAAGAACATAACCGAGATAAACACCCTTAAATTGAAAACAAACTTTGCGCATCGCGCAAGGAGATTGGCCAGAGAAACGAAAAGGATACCCCAATCCTAGATAATAGTAAAGATATATAACAACAAGAAATACTAGAAGAACAACCGACTAAAGAAACCAATAGATAACAAACACAAAATCCAAAAAGGAAAATACACTTTTTAATTAAGAACGCAAAAACGCGCCTCCCGCCTGCTCTGTTTCCGTGGACTATGGTATTACCCTCCTATCGCCGGAGTCCAGTAAAATTCACACCGCACAGCTACGGTACAACAATTCCCTCCCGCCCCACGCCTCCCCGACACGCCACTTCACCCTCCGTCCCACCAAAAAAACAAAAAACACGGATGAAAATAACTAAAAAGCGAGTTTTGGCTCCGTCCGGCACACCGCATGCCCGTCCAGTGCAGCCCTCACACGCCGTACCCCGTTGTTGGAGATGTCGGCATCTCCGCTCCCATATTCATAGTAAATTAAAAAACACTTGTATAAATACCGAATGACAAGCTGTATTTCTTGGGGCTCGCGCGACACAGCCCTGCACTTCATTGTCCATACATCATACACCTCAAAAGAAACAGCCATGCACACAACAAAACGATACTTATAAGAGTATAAAACCCTCCGCAACCAAAATACGCCCAGCACACCTCACCAGTATACTCCAAGCTTTTAGGCAAAAAAACAACCGACCGAAGGATTAAACGACTCCTATTACAAGCAGCCGATATAAAGAAACCTACAAATAAACCTCCACCATCAACACTACACCACACTCATGCAAAGACCGTTACACACCACGCATTAAAACCCCCCAAAATCCAAATAGGAGAAGGACAGGGATATATAATAGAGCTACAACAGATGACCCATGATCACCCTCAAGTAACTCATTTAACCACTGCATCCACACACCACTTCAATAGAAGGATCGAAAAATAAATTTACAACAAATAAACCCCCCCTATAGATAGTAAATTAAAGAAAAGACAAAGAAACCAAAACTAGTCACGACACCGTCCTGGTCACTGGTTGCCCTAACCGACACCGAAAAAAAATAAAAAGAAATAGAACTGAAACAAACCCGCTCTCAAAAAAAAACCATAAAGAGTAAACTTTACTCCCAACATCCAACCAAGTAGAACAATAAATGTGAAAATGAAGAAAAAACAAAAACCAGATAAACTTAAGTGAATGGGTAAAATAACATAAAGGGTCCTAAAAAAAACGAAAAATAAAACGGAACACCCATCCTTATATAAGTTGAAAAAAACCAAAATGGTACGGACCAATATGAAACAGAAACCTACAAAAACAACCCCCTATTAAACATATAATATTATGAGAAACAAAAACGAGGCCCAAAAAACCCAATCCCCCAAGCCCAAAAAACTCCAAATAGATAATGAAAACAAACCTAAGACAATAACTTAAAAAACACCTGAAAAAGAAGAAAAAACCACCCCAGAAAAGTGGGCCAAGTAAAACACTTGATAGAACATGTAGAAGGACTAAGATCCCACGTGAAATTTAAAGAAACAAATCATAAACATATAAAAAATCAGAAAACCAAAAAACTAAATAACCCCCACCCCAGAGAAAACCCTAAGAAAAAAACCCTCCATTCCAAATAATATAACAAACAAAAAAACCTCACTTCAAAAACAAATAAAGAACAGAACCCGAACAAGACACTACAAATGAAAAAATTATACCCCCATAAACAGCGCAAAAAATAAAAGGAAACCACATAAGAATCGACAATCAGATAAAAAAGGACGAATGATAAAATAAAAAAAACACATCACCAAGACTCCCACAATAGGGAGTAAAGTAAGAGCGAAAACCAGACCTAACATCGAAAACCAAAATGAAAATATAAAACCATATAATAACACACCCCAGACCCAAAACTACCTAAGAGAGAATCAATGGATAAGTTTACCCAGATACTGCCGCTTCTCTACGCCAGAGCCCCAACAAAACATAAACACTAGCAAACTAAAACAAGAACCCAAAAACACAAGAAATCACCAACCACAACCCGAGTAAACTCCTACCAGGAAAAAAACAAAACCGCACCCCAACAACAACCCCCAAACGAATAGTTAAGAATAAAACAGAAAAAAAACACCTACTGAAATAGGAAAACCCTTGTCGACGAGTAACCGCGACCAAAAATTAAAAACAAAAATAAGATAATAGTCGCCTCATACATCTGGCCACTCAAAAAATAAATAAAAACCCAAAACCAAAAACACACAACGTGAACCTACGCGCACCGAAAGGGCCCACCAAATATAAAAAAAACCCTCAAACATCCGCCCCCCCCATCATCGACCCCCAGACCTGTCGTTAAAAAATATCATCTGGCCAGGTCATTGTCGCGAATGCCACCAAAAAAATAAAAAACCCCCCCACCTAGCCCTACGAAACTAAATGTTGAGTATAAAAATTGATTTAAGTTACACAAGATAAAATAGGGAATGAAGCGCGCTCCACACACCTAAAAGACTCACCCCAAAACTTAAGAACCCTTCCTCCCCTAAAAAAAACCGGTCGCTTCCCCCCCTTTTCTACCAATGAAAGCGTCAAAACCCAACCCCAACCACCCAACAAGTAAACCAAAACACTAATACCCCCTCTCACCGTTGATCCCGCCCCACCACGCAATCCACCCACACTCAAGTTATGTGTATTTCCCCGATAGCCCTTAAATAACCAAAACAAATAAAAAACGCCTACCACCTACATAAATATCAAATACCAAAAAGCCCCCTCCCTCCACCTATAAACAACTGACCCCCGACCCCTTGCCCCCAATACGCGCCTCCAAAAACTCAAAACCCATACCCCCCTCCCTACCTACACCCTCGAAACCCCCCCCAACCCCCTTAGAAAAAGCCCATTCCACTGAAAGAAACCCGGCTCGCCGCCTAAAACCAGTGCCGCTCCCACCACATATAAAAAAACAAAAACTACCCGGGAAACTCTATGGTATTAGACAACGCAGCGCCCCCTGCAAAAAAGATCAGACACCAGAACCCAAAACCCGCCCCAAACCCCCATAGCGTAGGCGCGATGGGAAGACAACCAATAACCCGAAATAAAAAAAACAACAAACTTCACGCCTTAAAACGAGACCCCCCATATGTAACGCCCTCCCCGCCCCCCCCCGCCCACCCCCAAAGCACTACCCCATTACACGCAATAAAAAAACCCAAACGAAAAAGCAGCACGGAACACCAGAGACACCTACAAACCGATCACACACACAAAGATAATACCTACAAGTAAATAACCAAAAACGCCCGCTACATCCAAAAACAAAAAATACATAGCAAAAAAACACAACATTAAAATAACCCGCAAGAATTGGAAACAAAATCACAGAATACGAAAAAAAAACCCCAACTACCCTCCGAAAAAAAAAACCTTCCATTTTGCTCCTTTTCCATCTTTATCCTATTCCAAAAAAAAACTAAAAACCAAAAAAAAACCACCTACCATCTCCCCCGCACACCCCCCACCCTCGCTCTCCACAATTCCCGCAAGAAAAAAAAGGAATACGACAAACACTCACATGCTATAGTGCGCAGACCTAAGAAAAGAGAATAAAAAACAAAAACAAATTACACACCTAAAACCAGAAAAAGCAGCCGTTAACCCGAACAAAATTAACAACAAACTCACCTAAGAAACGAAGAAAAACCCTAAAAAAAAAAAGACCACCACAAAACCCATTACAAACACAAAAACCCTAACGAAGAACGAATATAAAAAAGAAAAAAAAAATAAACAACAACCAATGTATATAACAAAGATTGAGAATAACAATACGAAGAAAAAAAAAACCCATAAGAACGAAATCACAAGGTAAAAAAGAAAGCAACCAATTAAAAAATAAACCCAAACGAAACAAATACCTCAGAATACCCGCTTAAAAAGTATATATAGAAAAATTGCCATTGAACCTAAACACACGACATAGGCCAAAATACATCCATAGATTCTACGCTTCCATCCCGGGGCTTTTGAGAGTTTTGGTCCCTCCCGTCACCAAAAAACACGCATAAAAATAACAAGACACATAAACCTAAAAAAACAATATTTTATATTAGCCATGTGTAGACCCAACCACCACAATAAAGTAAGAAAAAGACCAGAGAAACCACTAAAAAACAAAGATAACGAAAAAAACCCCTAGACTAAAACAACCTAGAAGACCAATCGACACAATATAATATAAAAAAGAAAATAAAGCACCCCTAAAAACCCAACCTAAACGAACCCAAAAAAACCTCCCGAGACCCCAAAAAAAAACCCAATGCATTGCATTTGATCAAGATTCACCAAAAACAAAAAAGAGAAAGATAAAACCTGTATACCGTGATAAAAACAAGTATGGAATAATAAATTAAAAAATAAAGGTCCAAACCAGGAAGAAAAAAACCGTCTTCAGGGTCTCTGCGATCACGTACCGACATGATGCCACAGGTTCCGAATTGTAAAACCCATATCCAATCCAGCACCCCATCCTACCGACCAAAAAGCAGCTACGGCACCACCATCTTATAACCCACCCTAAATAGAAAAACTACCAATATAACCCTTTCGCAGCCAATTTCCTTTATATCAAAAAACCAAAAAGCCCAAACAAACAACATCAATCAACATACATATTTGTCATCATATCTCAAGTAAACCATTAAGGACACATCTAGGCTCCCTTGTCCGCAACACCGTACCCCAAACCAAAAAATAACTGAAAATAACTACCGATACCAGTGATAGAGAACTACAATTCTTCACTTCGCTAAAGTAGAAACGTAGATAACCCAAGCAGAACCGCTAATACGAAAGCGGACCATATAAAAATAAAAATAAAACGGAAAAATCGGATTAAACATGAAGTCACAAGGGCAGCCTGCCTGCCTCCACCATAATGTGGGAAAAACTGCTGAAACACGAAAGAATGTGTGAGAAGAGACGAAAAAAAAAAGAACCCGAAGAGCCGTAAGAAGGGAGGTGAGGGGGTTGATAAACCCATCCACCAAATAAAAAACGACGCAAAAAAATAGATATTATAGAAAGAAAACCAAATACTCCGACAATAGAACCTCCAATAGGAAGAAATATAAAAAACCAACCCCAAAAAATATAAACAGATTAAATAAAAAACCACAAAGCGAAAAGAAAAAAAAAAAAAACCAATAAAAAGAAAAAACAGAAAACCCAAAGCATACAAAAAGCTGCGCACCAAAAACAACGTACAAACACGGGTCTAATCGCATCGCGGGGCTTTCCAACGTCATTTCTCCACCGAATAAACCTCTTGAAACACAAGAACACCAACCCGTAACGGGCTACCATACGCAACACTTCCCACAACAAGATGTTTCACCTGATTAACCATCAACGGTCAACAAAACTTTGATAAAAACCTCAAATAACAACGTACCTGAATTAAAGAAACAAAGTGCACAAAGCCAAAAATCGCTCCACGCAAAAGGTCCCGCATGGTACCCAGCCCCTCCCACCCCCTCATCCCGCTCCCCCTCCCATGGCCTGCGCCTTGTAGTATGCCGTGCCGTCGTGCCCTCACCAACAACCCGTTCTCGATTGCACCCGTCAGACCCCCTAGCGATTCGCCAACACCAAAAAAGAACCCTTCCTAGTAAACGAGAGAAACAACCCCCCCCTAAATAAAACCCCCAAAAATTGCAACAAACCCAAAAAAAAAAACCGACACCAAATAAAATAAATATACAGACAAACAGTGAAAAATGCAATAAAATAGACCCCTTATGAAGTTAAAGCATTAAGACAAAGTAAACTGAACAAAAACCAAGAAAGATAAAAAATATAAAAAGTAAAAGAAATAACTGACAATATATACACCCTTTCGTCATTCATACCGCAAAAAGAGCGATCGGACAAAAACAAAAAAAAAGCCCCCCGTGAGCAGCTAACACTAACCGACAAACCAAAACTAAGCCACCAGATATAAAGAAAGATTAGTAATAGACCAAATTGCAAAGAAAAAAAAAAATATAGTGCATGTGAGGGGTTAAATATCGATGCAAACCTAGAAGTAGAATAAGTATAGTAAATAACGCATTAAACGAACATCAAAAACCCAAGTAAAACATAATAATTAAACATATAAAACACCTCCGTTGCAACACTCAAAATAGAAAGAAACAAGTAAAAATATAGAAAGAGACCCATGAAATACAAATACTCGACTGTAGAGAAATAGAAAATAAACAACCCCCCAATACCCACCCAACCGACAGAAAACCCAATATAAATTAGAATAACGCACCCTACCTACAAAAACTCTCCAATACCGCTGAATACTGAAATGTTCGCTTATTCACAAATATGGATAAGACCCCTCCCGATGTTAACCAAACTATGGTGGAGAAGGGAACGTATATGGCGGGAGGTGGGCTCGTGAAAATTAGTTAAAAAAACAGTGTATGGAATGCGAGAATGAAAGAACTCACATCTATGTGTGGGGGGGGGAAAGAGAAGCCCTATGGGGGGGGGGGGGAGGGAGGGGGCCCTTTCACCCGATCTATTAGTTTGCGTATGTCTCAACATAACCCCAAAAGACCGACAAAAATGTAAAAATAATAAAAAAGACTAAAAAAATAAGAACCCGTTAAAACTACTCAATAAATATAACGGAAAGAAAATAATTTTTAGAAAGTGAACATGAAACCCAAATAAAAACCCCTCCCAGGCTACCCTGGCACAGATAAAGGCACAGAAACAAACACCCCCTAAAAACCGGTTAATAAAGGAACATCTCCAAGAAAAACCACGATCCATAACCAAAAAATCTTTAAAATAAACGGCAAATTTAGAAAAAGAGAACCCCACTAGAACATATAATATGAACCCACAGATGGAGACTCGCCCAATCGCAAGCATTCTAGAAACATAAGAAATAAGTATTGGATAAACCTGATAATCACCGATCCAAATCTCCCCCCAATAATCACAACCAACACGAATAAAACAGTAAGATGATAACCACCCAAACCGTAAAAATCGCACAACAAAAAAGTGAACACTGATGAGAGAGAAACCCCCCAGAGCGATTCTTATATGTATAGCCGCCCACACACGCGCTGCCGGCAGTTAGAATTGAGTAGTAAAATTCTACCAATATGAACCCCCCCCGTGTAGAAATCTGCATACGGAGAA
The DNA here is from genome assembly GCA_038501795.1 of Pseudopleuronectes americanus. Taxonomy (NCBI): domain Eukaryota; kingdom Metazoa; phylum Chordata; class Actinopteri; order Pleuronectiformes; family Pleuronectidae; genus Pseudopleuronectes; species Pseudopleuronectes americanus. Next base: position 7,838 of record JBAMIH010000061.1, on the reverse strand, counting down.
AAAAAAGAAACAAATCACAGACCAAAAACCAATGCCCTACAAAATTAATGTAAATAGAAAAGATCGTTAGTAATAAAGCGACAAAATAAGAATTGGAAAATAAGATGTACTAAAAAATTAAAACATTAACCCTGCTAGGGAATATAGAAATCCCCGTTGAAACTAAAGGTAGAGAACATAAAAAAAAAACTTGACGTCTAGACCCGCATCATCCACTCATCGGCCTCAGAATCCGAACTCCCACCGTACCCCGTCCGTCCACAGCTCTCTATTGCTCCCCGGCTGCCCAGAGCCACCCGCAATCCCCCACCAACCACCAAAGAAGCCCAAAATAAAAAAACGTAAACAAAAGAAATTAAAACGGTAAAAATAAAGAGAAAAAGCCAACCAAAAAGTTATCACAATCCAACTATCCTCCACATATTGGGCTACCACCAAAAAAAGATTCCCGAAACAATCCAACCCTTAATAACTCCAACCAAATACTCTAATATATATATGGAAAGAGCATAGAAGAAACGAAACGACCCATAAAAAAGATACCACAACCATTAAACAAACACTCATAATAGAAAGCCCAAAAGGAATAAAACACGGTTGACTAACGCACCACCTACCATAATATCATTCATGCACAACTACTATCGAAACAACCCATAAAAATAAACCGAATGGAAAAAATAAGACACAGCCCACACACCAAAAACTTATTAATAATTAAATGGAACTTAAGAACATCAGTATTTAAATTACAACCAAAGTTCGTCCGCTCCCAATCCTAAATTCCCCGTCTGCGGCACCAATTCCTTAGGTTATGCACACACACGATACACAAAGAAAATCCAACCCAACCAAGAAAGAAACTAATACCGCGCAAAAAGACAAAAAACCCAAAACAACTCAACCCCCAAAAAAAATAAAGAAAGCACCCAAAAAACATACTAAACCCAACCCCCCGGAAGATATAAAAAAATCACCGAGGTCAGAAAAACAACAATAAAAATAAAAGAAAACAAGAAAAAAACCCTTAACTTAACGAATACCGATTAGCTCACCGAAATAATAACAAGAATAGACAAGAGACCCAAAACTTACAAAACGATAAACTGACTAACACTTTCCAGATAACTATGCAGAAAGTAATAAAAACACAGCAACAGCAAAAATTAAATAAAAGGAAAATAAACCCCAAACTGAAAAACAAAGAATAAGGACAAAACACCCCAGAAATGAGAAAAATTAAAGTTAATAAAACCGACGAGTCGACTCCCAACCGCAAAAAAAACCCCTCCCCCCAACAACCCCCCCCACCCTACAATGCTACTACCCAAACAAAAAAGATATCACTAATTGGAAGAAAGTACAAGACACCCAAACTATAAGAAAAACAAATAAAAGTAAGAGCAATTTCCCATTCAAATTAGAGCCATCATTTAAAAACCACCAGAACCCCACCCAACCATAAAGCCACGCGAACCTAAAGAACGACATATTAAGACATAATATATGCCTGACCGATCATCGTCTACTAACCTCAAGTCAAAAACAAAAAAAAAGCGAGAAGTACACCGAGACGCACCAACATCAATCAACGATCCTCCAAGCAAATCATAGATTTTCTTCGCCGAAGGATCCGCCACACACCGAAAGAAGTGGGATTAAATTAAAGACCAAAAAGACTCCGTCGGAAACAAATTTTAAAATTAAAATAATAACTCAAGTAGAAGAGACGACGAGAATAATACCCCCCTCGCCCAACCAAATTAGAACAGTAACAAAAGTATGTAAAAAAATAAATAAGTAGAGGAGATAGAACAACAAATAAACGATTAAGAACCTTAGATGAGTAAAACAATAAAAATTTAAAAAAACAACCCGCCTAAAGCAAGCCTAAGAGAAAAATGAAAAAATTAAAAAGAAAAACCGCCACCACCCAAATAAAAGGTGGGCGTCCCCTTCACCAGACGTCCTACACGAAACACAGCAATCCACCAGAGTAAACAATACTCTACACTACCAAAAAGGAACACAGCATCGACCGAAAAAGGAAAAAGAAGAAAAGTGAGTAACTGAGATTGGAACAGTAGAAGATAAAAAACCCGAACAAAAACACCTCTCCCTACGTAAACTCCCCCTATTCCAGACCAAAAATAATAAAAAAACCAACAGAAAAACCAAACAATTGAAAGTTAGATTGGGTTTGAAAAAAACCTACAATAACCCAACCCTTTCCCGTCCTACCCTCGCAATCCAAAAGTGAAACTAAAGGGGGAATAAAAAGAAAAAGACTTAGGTAGAGCAGATCCCACGGAAAATAAAAACCACACAAAAACAGTGGGTATAGAATTAACAATGCGCCTACAATGAATATCCACCAAATCACCAATGAAATGCATAATAACTCAATAATGTTAAATGGAAAGAACTGAAAATGATGCGACTGAAAAAAAAAAAAATAACCAAACGCCGTATCAAGACAAGGTGATAAACGAGAACCCCATAAAACAAAACAACCCATAAATAAAAACAAAACCCGAAAACCCCTTATAAAAAAAAAAAGAAAAAAAAAACCCACAAATTGTATCGTTAAAATATAAACTAACTATAAAGACAGAAACACCCCAAGAAAAACAACGCATAAAATTAACAAAGATAAAAAACGGTCCCACAGTTAGCAGCGCACTCCAACAAATCTGCTAAAAAAAAAAAAAAAATAAAAGAAAGAGAACCAAAAAATATAGAACACTCATAAAGACAGATAGGGTAAAGATAAAAGAAATCAAGATTATGAATTTTAACTAATGTTAAAAAAAACAAGGAAGATAAAAATAAAGTATAAATTAAAAAAAAAAACCATGAGAAAACGAACAAAATACAGAATGCCGCCCACCCCTATTCTGGTGAGTTTTATGCTATCCGTACGCATCGCTACCGTGAATTTACGACCCACACCCCGCCCCCCAGGTACGCCACAAATCCCCCTGTTTGAGGTGTTAACTTGCTAGGGAGATTGCCTGGTGCCCTCCCCTCACCTTCATGCTGCTATCCGAACCTCACCCCATGCTCCCCTATCGCCGTACCAACGGCAAGTCACACTGCCAAAAGCCACAACAACCAGACTATAACTTTAAGAAACAACCACCATAAAGTTTGCACTCAAAAAATAAATACAGTAAAGTTATTATAGAACGTGATAAGAAAACCCCCGAAAAAAAACCAACTAAACGAAAACTAATAACAAGAAATATCAACCCCTGGGACCCTCTAGTGGAATTATGGAAACAGGACCCAAAAAAGAAAAAAATAATAGAACCCAAACTACAAAGAAGAAAATAATTAAAATTAAACCTAAAAATTAAATAAGTTCTCAATAACGATAATGGAAGAATATTGTGGTCACCCACCATAAAATTTATACAAGCCAGATCCCTATACACCAGGTAACACCTGATATTTATAAGGTCATGTCCACAAGTGCAGACCCCTAGCCAAAACAAATACCCGCATACAACCTTGTTCCCGATCTTTAAGGGACAACAAAGTAATATAAACTAAAACCTCCAATAATCGAATCCACTGAAAATCGCCACGACGAGACATTTGCCAACTCATAGAGTGAAATCCATAACGGTTAACACCGCAATTACCTAGAAACGGCAACGCCCTCCGTATACAAACCCTCAAGATAACAATAGAGCGCTCGAAAACTACACATAAACTGAAATAATACCCGGAAGGCGCCACTAAGAAAAACCTACCAACCTCACTTGCTTCTAGTGGTGAGTGCTCAATGAAAAACCACATAAGCAAATAGCAAGAAAATAAAAAATAAAATCCCCACAGCTTGTCGTAGGTTAAAAAGAACAAATATTTAAGCTCGCCTAGTTTGTCTCTGGGCGTATTATTTGTCCTGATTTTCCCGCTTGGACCTCTTACTAGACACCAAAAAGAGCCTCCGACAAAGAAAAATCCTAGCAAACCCAGAATAGGAAAATTGGAATAAAAAAAAGCACCCAAAACTCCATATAATAGAGAAGAAACCCAATATTTGTTTAATCAAAAGCCCACCCTAATAACCCCTGAATCAAAACCAAACTAGGATTAATACTCCCCCGTGAAAGAAGACCACTCAATAAAACCACACCCCAACACATACCCCGTACAAAAACACAAATTTGTAAAGCTAAAAAAAACCCCTCCACAAGAAAACCGATCTCTACTCGAGGCCAATAAAAACAGAACAAAGATACACCATGAAGAAAACACTTACAAAAAAAATAAACCAAAAAAAAACACAAAAAAAAGTAATAACGACGTTAGTATAATCCTACTAGGGCAAACGTAAAACGACCCGAGATATAAAAAGAAAAAGAAAGATAAGAAAACCGAATAAAAACTTACGAAAAACAAATATGAACGGGTAAATCAAACGACCCGCCCAAAAACCAATATCCAGCGACTCCCCGATATCAAACTAAAGTTCCACTACAACAACAAAGGAATAAAGTACAGCTACCCATTCAATACCACCCAATCAAAAAGGACACAGAAAACGCTAAAACCTACACCTCCCCAATTGCGAGACCATGTTACCCGCACCCAAATATCAAACCACATGTTTCCACTCTCCTAAAGTATTACACACATATCCCAACGTATTCCGCTATGCCGTCACTACAGTGAAATACTCAAAAAAAATAAAACAAAAACCTAAATAAATAAAAAACAACCCCGCCCAGCAAGGAAACACCGAACATTTTTAAACCGCAAGAAACACCACCCCCAAAAATAGAAAAAAATATAATTTATAGAAAAACACAAACACCCTGAAAATATGAATTTAATCTAACCCAAAAGTTTAACACCTGAGTAAAAACACTTACAATCCCACACAATCCCCGACCCTACACCCAAAAGACACAAACTCCGACCGCCCAACCCAAACGACCCATAAAGACAATCAATCCGAAAACAATACCAAAATAGAACCCAAACCACTAGAATTAAGAAGAAACCGAGTTGCTCAAAACGACCAATACACTCCCCTGCTTCCTATAGTAAAACCTAAATAGAAAAACGGCGCCCCCCCCAAACCTAAAACCACAAGATATGTAGAAACAACACACGGAAGAAAGACCCGACCTCCATAAATAATAAAACACACCCCCCCGCATTAATGTGTATGAATTATACCCCGATATCATAAATATAAAGATAACCCCTTAACCCAGCAAAACCCTAATCCAACCCTCAAAAATAACAAAAGCAAGACCCTCCCAGGAAGATAAAAACCCTGACCCACCTCCGGATCAGCACCTTCAAAATACGTCCCTCCCAACCAAAAAACTAAGACCATAACAAAATACAAACCGTAAATATAAAAACCATACTGAGAGGGAAAAGAACAACAAAAACAGACCTACCCACATCCACATTAAACCAAAAAAAAAAACCCACAACAATAAAAAATATCATGAAAAAAAATTGAACCACGCAAAGACCCGTCGGCACCATAAAGAACACCCACAGCTACAAAGTAATCCAAGCCACCAAGAACTAATAAACCACGCCGATATATAAAATTTAAAATAATCAAACCGCCCTAAAGACCCCTAATTATAAAAACAGAATAAACAAACAAACTATATAAATGTACAATAAACCCCCATGGGGACAATACAAATAAGAATTACCACGACAACAAAATAAAACCTAAATACTAGAATACAACCCCAAATAATAAACAGAAGATAAAATATTAACAGATTATAAAAAACAAAAAACTCCAACAACCCGTAAACAATAATACGAAACCAAAACCCCCGAAAAGAATCGATACACTAGAACCTCCCCCAAGTAAAAAATGAAAAATGAGCAAAACCTGGAATGGATTAGCACAGAATCGCCACCCACTAACAAAAAATACCTAACAACAAAACACATGCAATACACAACTCAAAAAATATAGATTAAAAAACACCACCGACGTGAGACCAGCGACTCCTTAACCATAAAACACCATCCCACCCCAAAACGCACTATTAGGTAAGAGCATACCGTCAGAGAAAGATAAAAGTAAAATACACCCCCCCAGATAAAACATATGAAAAACATAAGAATAACCAAAAGAAAAACTAACCACACGCTAATATAACCAAAACCCACGACAACAAAGAAAAACTACCAGCACCCACCAAAAACTCATAGAAAGACAAAACCCCGCCCACTACAAAACCAAAATCAAGCGCTGCCCCCCCACAGTATCTTACTTCCTCCACAACCTCCCAGCAACCTAGTTGATTAAGCGTTATCCTTACCCCCTCGCACCCTACACTAGCCAGCCGTATCCCACTTCCCCCGAATCCAAAGTGATTAAAAATGAGAACGGAAAAATACGAATAATAAACACACCAAACGCATAACCACCACCGCCCGGCTCTAATAAAAGTGGAAAAAAACCCAATACCAAACACCCAAAGGAGAGACCATGGGAAGTACTCCCTTCTGCTTTAGGGAAGACCCCAATGTGCTCCATCACAAGGTTTAGTTGGATACATCAGAACCCTAGAAGTAAGGATATAGAAAACACATAAATGATTATACAACAAACCATATCCCCTCTTCACCGAAATACCAAACAAAAGATTAAACGCACCGTCTTCTAACGAAAAGAAAGACCCCGACCCAAATCCACAAGATATGGATTAATAACACTGAAAAAAATAACAAAAAAAAATAAAACAATAATATTGATCACTAAATAACTCAAAATAAAGAGGACAATAAGCAAGCCACATAATGAAACCACACCTGGACCAAAGAGCTATAGTCCCGCGCCACAAAAAAACCCAAAACTCTGCTGACAGAGTAGAACCCCCAATAAAAGATAACCAACCCACGACAAAAATAGGAAAATAGACGACAAAAGTAAAAGGAAAATTCCAGACCCCCCCGGTTTGATTCCTTAGTCTATTATACTCCCCATGTCCTTCTTTGCTCCGGCCCCGCTTATTTATGTCATGTCTTCGTCTTCAGTTCACCCGATGAACCAATGATTTGTTATACTGATTTTTGTTCTTACTACTACTGTTAAATTTTTTTTATAGGCTCGTTCTCTTGTCTTTATCTTAGTATAAACTTTACTTTGTGTTAGTATAAACGTTACTTACTTTGGGGATTTTACATAGTTAGCTTTTTTTAACTTTATTTACCCGTTGAATCCAAAACGTTCTATACCTACTTGGGGGTGTAGTGATTTTTGCGGATGGTACTTTTTGGATACTACACTGATTCGTATCTTTGTTCTTGAGACCCCTGCCACCCCGTCTCCGCCCGGCTACACCGTGCGCTCGATGGCGCGGTGGGTTGGATGGTGACCCCAGCTCGGGACCAGCAAAATAGGAGAGACGAGGGGAAAAAGACAGCAAGGAGAGCAGAGGGCCTCTCTCGCCTCGCTACTGTTCTCGCGCCTCAGGACCGTTAGGCCGATGGCGTCTTTTCAGAACTATGTTGCACCCTGCCCGCTCCCCTCCAACACATCACCCTCCCCTCTACCCTCTCCCCCCCCCACTCTTCTCGCCCCTCCCCCCTCCCCGCCCCCCCGTGGCTGCGTGGATCCTCCTGCGGGCCGGCCCCCTGCCATCGGTTCACCCCCTACCCTGATCAGCCACTCGATCGTTCTGGTTTTGCGTTTGGTACCGCCCTTATCTGCGCCTCCCCCCCCCTCCCGTCCCACGCCTTCCCCCGCACCCCGCTCCGCTCATGTACCCCCGCTCGTCCTTAGCGCCCCCGTCTGTCGCCCACGTCCGCTGTGGCCCGGTTCCTATTCCCCACCCACC
>JBAMIH010000060.1:0-142958 GCA_038501795.1 Pseudopleuronectes americanus | reverse complement strand
CGGAGTACCGGTGGTTTAGGAAAGTGGCTACCAGACGGTTGTGTAGTAAGGTGCGTCTTAGGTGCAGCGTGCGGGATGCGCGTGTGGTGGCGGAATAGGAGGATGTATTTTGGTATGGGCTGCGGGAGGGGGGAGGGGACGGACTGGGCTGGGGCCTAGTGCGGGAAGCCTGACGCTTGGTCGTGTGGAGCAATGCGCGACGGGGACGCGGGGGGGGGGGAAAGGAAGGTGGAGGGGGGAGGAGGCGCGGGGGGCAGGCGGTGTTGGGGGTCAGGTGTGGTTGGTCCGGTGGAGTATGCGAGCGTGCGTTGTCCGGTCGTCGAGTTTATGTGGGGCGGTGAGTGTTGTTGTGCGTTTGTAGGTAGTTAGGCTGGGTTGGGGTAGTCGGGGGGGGGGCGAGGGCCGGGGTTAAGATGACTTCAGGGGTAGGCGCTGGTTGGTGAGGAAGTCAGTGGTGTTCTTGTTGGAGGGGGGCGGTGGTGGTGGGCGGGCTAGAGGGGCGTTGTCAGGTAAGGGCCAGAGGGGTGGGGAACGAGTGGAGGTGCGTGAAGTGGCTCTGTGACGTGCTGTGTTGTTCGTGTGCCGCCCCGTAGTTGGGGGGGGGGTATTAGGGTGGGTTCCGGAAGTTACGGTAGGGGATTGTCGTGGTTGTTTGAGAGTTCCATGGGGCGGCACGGTGCTGTCTAGGCGGGGGGGTGTAGGGCCGTTAGACGGAATCAGGGGAGAGGGAGTGGTGCAGGGGCCGCGGATGCGGGGGACGGCGTTGATGGGGTCGTGTTGGGTACGGGTGTTGATGTTTCGCGAATAGCTAGATCAACCGATGGTGCATGTGCAGAAACAGTTGCGGCGGGAGTGGTAAGGGTAGTGGGGTGGGGTGGGCTTTGTGGTTAGGTGGGAGGGAAGGTTGAGGTGGGCCACGTGATAGTTGTTTATGTGGGTCAGTATGGCGAATAGACCTGGAAGTGTTTGGAGCAACTCGCACGGGCGGGGGTTTGGGTGCGGCCGGAGTGTTGTGTAGGAGTATTGGCATGGGGGTACTTTATGTATCTGTAGGATGACACGGCCCGCCGTTGCTGTATGTAGGGTTCGCGAAGGGACCGTGAGGTCGACCTACGTTGTGCGGCTTTGGGCTGGATTGGTGTTGTGGAGCTGGTAGGATTTATTAAGTCATGGGGTGGATAGCGGAGTGGGGTTGCAAATCGGAGAGTGCGATTTTGTTGTTGAGTGTGATTTAAAGTTGGCAATTATTGTTGGTGGCGTTATATAGAGGGTGGGATATCTTTTAGTTGATAGTAAGAGATGTTAATTCTTTTTTTTGATTACAAAGGAGCGGGATCTATCAGTGCAGGGCTCACATGAGGCGAGGGGTTTTTTTTTAGTTTTAGACTGGCTAAACTGTGATGAGCAGGGCTAGTGATGGTCCTAGTTATGAGTCATAACAATGGGAAATTTTTGAGCTATGAGGATATGGTATTGAATAGACATATTGGATAGTGGCAGACGTCGAAGGGAAGACGCAGATTTGCGAGGCTAACGCATATGGATAATTAGGTTTACGTTAGGGCGAAGCAGATGCATATCTTACGCGGAGGTCTCGAGAGTTGTGAATATCACGTGATATCACAACCTATCAGGGGGGCTGAGCATACTATACTCAACCTGTCGACTCCCCCCACGGCTACTGTTGCTTATGTTTATAATATTACCTCTATCTATACTAATCAACACACTTGCTTATTGGAAGGCAGTCATGGGACACATAGTACCTATGCACGAATTACACATTCGACATATAAAGAAAGCCAACAATCATAAGTTAGGGTGAAGGGGCCGCGCGCCCGTCGACCTTGGCTGGGTGTGAGCTGTGTTTGTGTTGCGTTGGGAACTCTGAGGAGTTAGATGTATTTTGGAGTGACGGGGGGGGGGCTTAAACTTGACATGATATGAGGACTGACTCCATGCTCGCCCATGACCCCGCTGCGTCATTCTGCAAAACCTCACTGATCAGTGGGCACTCCTGCTTACTCCCCTTGGCTCGTGCCGTGGCCGGACAATTTCTAATAAGTTGGAGCTGTGGAGAAGTAAATGGAAGGTGAGTCCAATATGGCTAGATGTAATACATACTATATACTTTAAGGGCATCGGAAGGATGGATCCGCCTGCCCGGACGGAGGGGCAATATGGGGGGAAGGGGCATCGGGCGAAGGATCAGAGAGGAACGGCGGCTAGCGATGATACCAGGGAGAGGTCTGGATGATGAGATTCTTGGAACTCAAAGGCGACCGCCACATAACACCCGACCGCGCTACGATGTGATCCGGCGCACACGGGTTCCATGCTGGGCTGAATCTAATCTCACGGGGAGGTCGGGCGCCGCGGGGTGAACCTCCACGCACCGGGAGACGGGGACAACGAGGGAGCTGGGAGATGGGATGCACATCTAAGGGGAACGGGTCGGGCTGGATAGGGCGAGGGCGGGGATGCCGCACAGGGCACGGCCATAACAAGAATATTTCTGTTGATGACGCCGAGATGAAATGACAGGTACTGCGGAATAGGATTGTCAGCGTGGGTCAATGTTCTAGCGACGGCTTTGTGCCAGCCCAGCGTGGATGCTAATCGCCGGGGAAGAAGTCCGGTTGCGCTGTGTTAGCGGGGGGGAAACGCTGGGATAGCAATACCACTAAGTTCAATGGCAAGGTTACCAAGATAATGCAGACCCCGACAAGGCAAAAGGACTGTTTTGTCGTGTTACTGTGCAAGTCTCACTGCGTTTGGAAAGAACATTGAAGCTACACACAACGAGCTCCGCAGGTTATTGGGGGTGGGGTGGATCCACCATCCAAGTGGTGTGATTGACGGACTCCCCATGGGGGGGGGAGTTGTTGGGTTTGGGGTTTAGGGGCGGGTGTTTTCTGCATTGTGGTTTGGGTCGTTTTTCTGTCTAGTGCACGGCTGGGGGTTTTTGTTTTGTTAGTCCTAGGGCAATCCGCCAGTGGGGGTTTGGGGCGCCATGGGTCCGGGTGCTGGTTGGCTGGCGGGTGTGGTTCTGGACTGGTTTGTAGTCATTGTTCAAGATCTTTGTGCATGCCTGTGGGGTGGGGGAAGTTTGGGTTGCACATGTGGCCACCTTGTTTTTCGGGTTGAATCACGCAGCGGTCTTTGTCTGCACTCTCATTAACTACTATCCTCAAGTCATCTCTCTCTAACGTCGGGTTGGGTGACTGGCCGGAGTGTGCGTAGACACAAAGCCGTCGATACCCCGCCCTCCGCCAATATGGGAGTGTTACTGGGTCCTGGTAAGACAGGGCCAGGATTATGTTTGTGGTTTATCTCACCCCACCATGACACACCAAACCTCTTTTGGTTCTCGGCCGGCGTCCTTATGAAGGATTGGATCTGGTATATCCCCTGGACGCTTCTGAAACCACCATTGGCACCCCCCTTGAGTTTGGCATGTATTCGAAATTTGGTCTAGCAGCGGTGTCAGTCACTGATGAAGGGGGTAATCGTTCATCATTACTTGCTCTACTCTGTATATTGCTAATCTTTTAATTCCGAATTGAGAATTGTGGGATAATCCTATAAGCATCATACTGGGCCAATGTCATCCCCTCGAGCGCTCCTCGTGTTGTTGCTGAGATCTACGTCTCATATAGCTCTTCTAAGTGCCCACTGTCCGCACTCCCTGTGATGTATGCCTGACACGCGCGACCCCACGGCATCGGCGACCCTTGGAGGCCAGCCTGGACCGACGCCCGAGCACTTGCGCACAATGCACGGCCATCGGCGGGGATGATGAAGAAAAATGATTGTTGTGGAGCTTGTGATATTCTAAGAAATAAGCAAAAATATCAATATTCTTTGTTCTTCTTGTAAGCTCCGCAAAAGCAGGTAGGCTCACCATTGTAAAGCGCCTGCCGGCAGAGGGAAGATTCGCGAGTCCTCGCCGTGGCAGATACTCCGGACCGTCACAACGCCCTCTCAGGGCCCACTCGACTCTCCTTTGTCTTTTCATGCAACCCACCCCGATGTCCACCCCCTCGATGTGTCGCATCGTCGACCGGATCCCCACCTCCCCTTCCATCACTTACCCCCCCCGTGTGGGCTGTTTTTGGGTACTTTGCTGAAGCTTCTCCCTGTAGAGCCTGGTTTTACAGTCACTTGTATCGTGTAGGGTGTTGTTGTGACTGTGCTACCCACCAACCCATCACTTATTTTGTCTATAGACACCGTCCCCTAAGAACTCAGGCCTCTCAGGTTGGAATGTGGTGAAGGGCAAGGTTTGTACGACTTTAAGGGTTACGTGTCTGGTCATTTGCAGCCTGGTTGTAAACCGGGGCGTGGGAGGGGCATTGCGTAGGGGGGGGACAGATGGCGTTTATGGTGGGGGAAGTCTCAGGGGACTAATTTTATAATGATAAAGGATACAGGTACTGACCCTGTCCACCCAAACTCTGCCGATACTTTTCCAGCAGTGCCGCCGATGCGGTGCGGGGGGTGCACGCAGACTGAACAAGGGGGAGGGCCGGCCGAGCGGCCGGGCGGAATGGCAGGACAGGACAGGGCGTGGCAGGGTGGGACTAACTACTTCTATGTACCCCAGTTTCGCGTCTATGCTGCATCTGTCACATATGTGCGAGGTTTGTGGATTTGTGGTTACATGTGCGTCCTGAGTGGGGTAGGTGTACTGTGGGGTGACCAGTTTATTGTTGAGGGTGCCTATGACATTTGCTGAGCTGCGGGCCCCCTCGAAACTGGCACTGCAAGGATCCACACTCCCACAGCATGTATCGTGACAGCCTATGCATGCTCAGATAACTCTGGGTGGAATTGCGGGTGTGTGTTTAGGTTGGGCATGCCGTGCGACTTGAATTGCTCAATGCTGTCGCTCTCTTTCTTTTGTTTGTGTTATACTGATCACGGGGCAAGGTAGGAGGCGCAACGAGGGGCGGGGCTAGGTGGGCGGACGACGTTTGTTCTTCCGGTTGCACTATTTATGTTTCTTTCCGATTTGGCAGGGTATGGTCGGGGGCGAAGACATCCCCGCGTCAGAGCGGCAGACGTTTTTTATACAGCCTAACAGTGATACATCTGGGATGTGAGTTGGGAAGGAAAGGATAAAAGGATAATAAATCCACTCTCCACGGGCTGGCACCGAGGCTTGCTGCTAAGGTCTTACCTGCAATCCCCTTTATTTTTTGCATCTTTCACCTCAAGAGTTTAGATTCTTCTTAAGTGATACTATTATTTCACTATTTAAATGTCCTTGCCTCTCCGGCTGCATGTGATTTGATATCACCTGCCTAGTTTCGGTGGTTTTTTTTTTTTCTATCCGTTCTGCCTCTACTGACATGTCCATCTCATCCCTCCTTCTACTCCTCACACTCGCCAAACTATCTGTATCTGGATAAAATTGGACCAGACATACTTTTTCACTTTGATGGATGTCCGTATGGTTTCAATAGTACCTTTACTAGGTTTCTGATCCTGTGCGCAGTCCCTCGGCTCATGCCGATGAAGAAAGTACTTCCGTTTCACATGTGATCTACTGGTGACCCAGGGGGGGGGGGGGACAAAGTGTCATTAGGTGTGGGTTAATCCTTTCAGCCAGGTATATTGATGAACGGGAAAGATGATCTGACGGAGGCCCAATTTGGTGGGATTTGAGGAGTGCGGGTGGGGCGGAGGGGTTGATGGCACATGGACTCAGACAGTGTTGAACACCTCTCTAATCATTATGCCAGTGTACAATCATCACCAGCCACTCACATCACGATCATGTTTTTTCCACACACTACACAACTATCACTCACTCAACTCGCCACACACAGCGCATCGGAACCAGCTGAGCAGGGCATTAGTATCATGGATTTTTCGGCGAGTGGATAGGTGCTCCGCGTTTTGTTTTTTATTTGCGTCTTGTCACCATGTTGCTGCCAGCCTGTGTTGTCGGGCATGCATCTGCATCGGATACCATATTTCCATCTATGGCAGGCTGCTACACACAAATGATGGCGGGGGGGGCAACTTGTTCAACTATGAGAACATTGGTGACACTCGGTCCTTTGGCACAACACACATCACTCTATATACTACTATTATACAACACCTCAGTATCATACACATATACTCTTTGCCCTTTTTTTTTATGATGTCACCCCACAGTTTCTGTGTGGTCCAAGGCTATGACAGGATTGGTCCTGTATTCTGGGGAGGGGGCTTGCTGTATACAGGTAAAATATGGAGCTATACGTTGCTGTTTGTTTATTACATCCTCACTCTCATCCTCTTCACACTCCTTCTCCTCACTCTACCTCCTCTCTTCTTCATCCTCTCCTACACTCTCCTCTCCCTACTAACTCCTTGTCCTGCAGTATGCCGGGCGAGCACACTCTTGCATCGGAGGGGGGTTGCTCTGGGTTGGGGAACACGAGATAGAGGTAGATAGTTGGGTTGGGGTATGTGGCGTCTCACGCTCCTATGGCATTACGATTTTAGATGCTAATTCTCCAGGCAACCTCGACCGTGTGCTCTTTTGAATTGCGACAGAACCGCGGCTCACTACAAATTCGCTCGACAACTTACCGTCACTCAACACTCTTCTTCCTAGTGATTTCACATTTTTCTAAGTTCCCAACACTCCTAAAAGGCATCTTAACTCACTCGTACACACCGCACCACGCCTCAACAACGTTTACGACCCATGCCACTCAAACATTTTCTATACTCCAAAAAATAATATCCTGTCATACAGCACTACATGGAACGCAAGGCATAATAGATGCGGCAAAATGGCTGCCGCTGTGATAACACATCGCGATAAAATATATATACATAAATGTATGTGTGTTGTGTGGGGGCCGGGAGGCCTAATAATAGTTTGTATTTGGACACACTTTTTTGGTCGTTCAAGATTTTTGCATCGAAGCTAGTGACAATGCCGGCCCATCCGGCTTCTAAATATGGAAGCTAATGTATTCGCTCGGTTCTAACATGTTGCTGGACGCACCTCAATCACTGGAAACATTATACGCCCCTGTAGTGTGATGTGTTTATGTTCCGTGTGTCTTTGTGTGTATCACCACCAACGTCTTCCACCCCCCCGTCCGTACATGCACCGATCGTATTAGATATCAGTGTAGTGTGTCAGTATGTGGCGTGTGATGCGGTGTCGTAGTGTGTGTGTATGTGGGTGTGTGCTGTGTTGTGTGCACAGGCTGTCTGGGCGAGCAATCACCAATGCCAATTGTTTTCTCCTATGACTCGGGACTACTCTAGCCTTAATGCCCAGCTCCAGCGGAGATGATTTTTCACATGTCGGCCAAGGTCCCCGCGGTTTTTCCATCTTATGTACATTTGGCCTGGGCAAAACACCTCTTTAGACTCACTCACTCAACTCATCAACTACTATACATAAACATACTCTCATCTCAAATTACACCCATGTTCACTAATGGTTATCAATATTGCATAAATCTCTCTCATGTACATAATTTACTGTCCCAAGTGGCTTGTCACTTTTGTGCTACTTTTTTTATTGCGAGTATGCATCACTCCGGGTGCTTCTACTGTCCTCGCCACAAGCTGGGATTTGTCCTACGTACACCTCTGTTAACCAACATCGATATTACCGACCTAGATAGTGACTTCATTCACCTTATACAACATCTTTGGGACCGTCCTTGTTCTTATAACAAATTATCTCTAACAGACGGATGGCTCTCGACAACACAGCCTTCTTCGTCGAGATTTTAGGTTGTAGAGGGACAGATCGAAATTGTTGTTCGGCGTTGCGCTAGTTCTTTATGCTTGGTCACTATACAAAGAAGGGATATACGTATAAAACTCGCAACGTCTCAACTCCGAAGGCCCAGTACTAATTGTATCCCCCACCCTCATTGTGTTTTTAATTTTCCATTGTTCACTTAGTAATGGCGGCTTCGCACACTGATCCTTTTTTCTGGTGTTGGATGGTGGCATCCTTCTAGTGTCTGTCCATTCGGTATCTCTATACCAATGTGTCTGATCAGGTTCTGTTTTCAGTGACCCCTATGCTAATACAGTAGAGTCTGTTTCACATGCAGCTTATTTCCTAAGTGTAGTCGTACTCTGCCTCCCGAGTCTACCCATAGTAGTAGGTGGCCAACCCATGTAGACATAGAGTGTGTTATTATTTAACTTCTCGGGGCCAATTCGTCTCACAGCGGCGGATACACATATGTCCAAACATGGTTTCACAAGGCCCTTACTTACGTCGATTAGTAATCTGTGTCCTTTACTTGTATGTGCGTAGTGTGGTCCGTCCTTTTTTTAGTGTCCAATACACACACCTCGGACTTAAGTCGTTATCATCCAAAACATCGCACCACACATTTAGCGTTTCTCTGGACGGTTTTCTGTTGCATCGTATATTGTGCACATATTTCAGCCTGCATTCGACGATCCTCTAACAGGCTCATCACACCACACACCACGAGCGACTCGCTCTCGACCGCGCTCATCGCTCACACGCAGACTCTCACGCCTAGTTGAATGACGCCGTGTCGTTTGGATCTGTAGGGTATTGATAGGTGAGCCGCGGTGTATATTGGTACTCCCAGCCGGCGGCAGGGTTGCCTAATGAGACGCTCCGAGAAGGCAAGAAGAAAGGGACAGGTACCGCAATGCCACCGCTGTGCACCACACGCGACACCTTACGTCGCCCAACACATCAAGGAAGATGAACCCACCGCGCATTATCTGGTCGCAATACACTGTATTTCCTATGTGCATGTGCACGGGAGCACCGGGGTCATGGTAGGGGCTGGTTAGAATTCTGATATAGAGATGAGTAACACCGGACTCAGAACACACCTCAACAAACACTAGTACAACTCTCACAAAACACATATCACAAACAATGCAAGGGATGGGCTGAGACGACACAAGGATCGGGCTTACTCACCCTTACGGCTGTTTTGTGAAACAATGGGCTTTCTGGCTCCGACGAAGACACAACTCAGTGCCTGCACAGATCATACTTCGCGTACTTTTCCCTGTGACATGGCACACTTATTGATCACACCCCTCTACGGGCACATTGTTTGTATGTATTCTAGCCCACAGCCCACTCCATCAGTTTACAGGTGCATCCTGTGTGCAACTGCCCAAGTTCACCATGGCAACAACATTCTCGGCAAGGTGTAAAACAAGTCATACAGAATGGTAGATGGAGATCGTGGCATCATAGCAACCAATAAATTATATTTTTTGGAAACTAACCGGGGCATACACAAATATGCATCTTCTAACTCTGTGGCAGGCATGTTTAATCTAATCGAGTGCACTCTCGTGTATGGAGGATAGGTTTAGATAGCTCGGATACGGCTCACTTTGTATCGTACTATTATGTTTTATGCTATTCACATATTAAGAAAATACAACAATTATAGGCTGCATCTTCTAGAAAGCATGTCTCGACATCTCTGGTAACAGTTATCTTATTTCTCCTTGTCACTTACGTTGTCTTTTTTTTCTTTTTGCACCGTTGCCAGGGTTTTTTACTGCTATTGATAGCACTTTCATTCTTCTAACGTGAATTTTAATGAGTCTTTTTATCTAACATTTTAATGAGCTATTTCACATTTACTTCTATGAAGGCTTGGATATAGGCCAATATATTTGAATTGTGTGTACAAGTGTTCGTGATTGTTATATGTACTGTGTGTGTGTCTGTCGGTGTTGTCTGGCGGTACACGTGGCTGTAAAGGAAAAATAGGGTGGTCATTTCATAAGAGTTATGGTTTGATTTCTGCTGCGCTGCCGGGCGGACGGTTAATGGGACTACTTTCTCCGGACGTTTCGCACAGCTCGCCTCTCCTCTGAGGTCCATGCTGTCTTATCCGTGCTTGCCTGGGGCATTGTTAGGCCAAATTTGCCTGCTTCGGTTTGAATTTTTTGTGCGTTGTTTGACAGGAGCGCTGACTGTGTTTAATTTAATCGATGCTTTGTCTTAGGCTCATCTGCTTTACTAGAGGATCTCGGGCCCACGTATCTGTGGACAGCGAGAGTTTGGGTCCTGAGTGTCGTGGATTCACACACATTCATGTACAGTCGGCGCCACCATCTATTACAGCAACCTTGGTACTTCCTCTCACCTCCTCAGTTTGACCTTGATCAGGCTTCTTCTCACTCCTTCCACCTGCGTCGTGTGTGCGTGTTGTGTCTCCCTGCCTCTCTCTGCCTCCTCACCAACACAACTAGCCCCCATGCTTTCTTATGCTCTGGCTGACTTTCTGTCCTCTATAGGCTCTATTAATAGTATGCACATTTCATGTACGATATCGCCACCTGTGTTTCATCTCCTACATGTGGTATCACTGCCTGACCATATGATTCCCCTCATTTACCGACGCTCGTACACATATTTCCTGCATCGTATCTGCCTATACTGGGTACTCTGGTGGTTCTTTTAATATCACTTAGCTCTGTTTTTGATGATTGGGACCGCATTGGCGCTGCGAGTTTTACATATCGGGCTCACACGGCCAATGGTATGTGGTGTAACATGAATATGTGTTGCCGTGCATACAGGGCTCTCTTCTGAAGTTACTCTAACTTCTGCAGTCAGTGCCAGTGTGTTCCTATCGTCATTGCGATCGGAAGGGAAGTGGTGAGGGGGTTGTATTGACTTGCACTTACATCATGGAGACATCGCGAAGGGGCTGGTATAAAAAGGATGAAGCGCCCCGTGATGTGGGTCCGTACGGTGCAAGAAGGACGAGGGCTCTTAACCGGGATGATGTTCCCCAACCAACGACCCCCCCAGTTCCGCAGTTATTCGTCCAGCGTTTTGGGTCTTCTGTGGTTTTTTCGATACTTCCTACACCCCTCCCCAGTGTCGTGTATGGCCCAAAGGTTGGGGGGGTGGTTGGGGTATTATTACGTGTGTGAGGCGGGGGTACAATCGACATAGGGAGTCAGCTGCCTCTTGTTGTGAGCCACATCTTGTCTGCTGGGCGAGGTGCGTTGGGTCCTGAGTATGACAACGTGGACTACCGACTGGCAGGCCTTATTTGTTGCTGCGTTTCCCTGGTCCCCTGACATGCAACCCGCCCTCCCTTCCAGCCGAGTGGGCCCCCCCCATTGATGGGGCGCCAGGTCACGGTCCTCGATGTGTACATGCTGCGGAGCACTGTACGGCTCCAGTCAACCGGGGCACCGCCCCCCCGTACAATCTCCCCTCGCGGTATATTTCTTCGCATCCTGGACGGGTTAGACTGCGGCTAGGATGGGTCCAGGTGATGCGGGGGGTGGGTGTTTCGTCCCATCGTGGGCACAACCCGTTTGTCCCCCACCAAGAGAGTACGTGAAATGACTGGATGTGAGGCAGGGTGATGCCGGTATTTGTGTTTGCACACTCGAGCACAGGCTGGACTAGCGCGGCCACGTACGCTGCTGAGAATGGTGTGGCATGTTTAACTGACAACACTGAAGCAGTCCTGCTTGTACGTGTTCGGGGGGATCGCTTTGTTAATGACATATCAGTGGTTCGGTATCTATGCTTCTTGTCCCTCTCATTTGAGAGCTCGTCCTCAGCCTCATGGTTAGTGTTTAGGATATTATGGGTTTGCTTGTCTTGTGATCATTATTGTCTCCGTTCCTATCTATCGCTATGGACATGGATTGGGCTTAAAGGCGTTACGGTATGTGATTTTGACTATCGTCATGCGGCTGTGTTGCGCATACTTTTGCACTTGACTGGTTTGGTGGTGGTCGTGCGTATGGTGAGTAAAATAGAAATATGCAAGAGAAACGCGAGGATGGGGGAGGTAGGGGGTAGGCGAAGTACAGGGGGGTGGGGCGTTGAAAGTGTACCCTGTACGGGATGGGTGTTCCGGTGGTGGCGCCTTCACACCTTGCCTGGGTTGTCGGCCGTCGGGCTGTAGCGTGGGGGTTTGTCGCCGTGTGTTGCGCTATCGACCTCTGACCATGGCCCAACCCCCCAAAAAGAGTATATCTATGTATGACTGAAGGGTATGGCTGTGCTCCGTGTCCCTTGGGGGAAACGCAAGGGGTCTTTTTCTGATCTTATCTTCAAGCTTTCTTTCTCATTATCGAACCTTTTTTGCTTGTTACAAATCTTGTCTGATTTTCTTGGATGATCCACACATTGACACGGAATGCTCTTGCCGGTATATGCCATCTCCGGGGGTGGCCTTTGGGTCGGGGGTGTACTGCATCGGGCGGTCGAAGCTCAGAACGAACACCGGGGTCTTGTTGTCCGACCCCTCTCTAAATTGTTGTGTGTGTTGTCGAATGTCTATCAAAGTGATGTGAATGTCAAACCCGGAGAGGAAAGGAGGGGGAAAAAAAAGAATTAGATTTTAGACATCAGTCTGTGGTGTTGTGGCAGCGAGCGCAACCTTTGTGAACCGAAGCTGGGCTCGCTCCTGTAGGTGAATGTGTTTGTCAGCACTTATCTCGGTGTGCTGGCTGGAAGCTTCAGTCAAGGCTCTTCCCACTAATCT
Organism: Pseudopleuronectes americanus; assembly: GCA_038501795.1. Classification (NCBI taxonomy): domain Eukaryota; kingdom Metazoa; phylum Chordata; class Actinopteri; order Pleuronectiformes; family Pleuronectidae; genus Pseudopleuronectes; species Pseudopleuronectes americanus. The sequence continues at coordinate 130,446 of JBAMIH010000060.1, read as the reverse complement.
CGCCGACAAGCGGTGTCACCCCTCCGCTGAGTAATATCTCGGGCGGGAGAAGAGGGCGCACAAAATATCTCCTCTCATCCCGCCCTCGCCCTGCCACACCCGGCGATATATGTCAAGTGTCTGTGCTGTTGTGTATCCGCGTCCGGCTGACTTTGTTTTGTGTGCTGACTCTATCTTAACTTAGAACACACACACACACACACACACACACACAGATACCTCCTTAATAGTTGCCCCCCCTTCTGCCAGTGTAGGACAATCAGTTTTACAAAGTTACTGTGTGGGTGTCTCCTTTGTGTTTTTTTTTCATTTTGGCAAAGACCTCCTCCACTCTCAACCCCTCGGCTATGTCACACAGTGCAAGTTGCAAACTCGAATCCCTCCCCTGTAAGTTCAAGGTGTTGAAACAGTGCCAGCTGTGCCATGCTCTGCACGCCTCCCCCAAACACCGCCGCCTGCTGCTCCTTCATTCAAATCAGCCCACCCCTCTAATACTTGAGGGTAATAAATAAATAAATGAAAATACAAGGCAGATTAATTTTGATCTGTCAGATATGAGTTTCTTGTTTAGCCCGCAGCCGGATTGGCAGATGTAGCACTTGCCAAAGAGAGAGGTGTAAATGTGAAAAAATACATAAATATTAACAAGCGAGTAAGGCGGGCAGAGTTTGTGGTCTGCTGGAACTCCGCGGGAGGGGAGACGTTTTCCTGTGGAAGTAGATTTGCGTGTTTCATGGGGATAGAAAGGCAATTACCTTACGTCTGGATCCTGATTCGGGGCCTGAACGCACTACCGGGCCTCGGAAGTTGGAGCCGGAGTTTATCCTCACACAGCACATGCACAGACCCACTTAACGATTCGCTCATATCGAATGGGCCTCACACGGACTAACAGAGGAAACCGGCATGTTGTAATTCTGATATTAAAGCCCTCTCTTTGAGCCTGTGGAGGAGCCTGTGGGCAGCCGGGGAGGGAAACGCATGCTCATACTGTAATAGAGTCAGGCAGACCTTTACTGAGGGGATCAATATTTGCTGTGTGCTTTAACTGTCGGATGTGACCTTGTTGCCTGTGGCCTTGTAGTTAGGATTAGATAGTGGACCAAAGTGTATTTGGATTGAGCCCACCCCTCATTTACTTAGTGAATGTACCTATTCACAGCCTGTGTATCAGCGAGCCTTGAACCAACACACAGGGCATAATCCTCTGACCGGTGTTGGGTCATGTGTTTGTTTGCTTTAAAGCTGTTTGTAACACACTGTTTATCCTGCCCTCAACAATGTGTGTTGTGTTTTATTTGCCGCAGTGTGTGTGTGTGTGTCTACTCTGTTCTTTATCTGTATTTATTTAGATCCCCAGTGCCGGGATGCATTCACTGCCACACACACACACACACACACACGGTGTAGTATCAGATTAGATTAGACAGCGTGGCACTGGCACCGTAACGATGCACCTAACCAGTGTTTCTATTGTCACTGTTCTGTTTCAAAGGAAATTGATTCTGACAAAAATCCCACGGGTGCTATCAGCAATGAATGGAAAGGAGCAATTAAATCCAATGTGATCTTGAAAACAACAGGCAGTGTATTGGTCCAAACCGGGCTATGATTTTAAGCAGCAGGACTTCTGTTTGTAATGCAAATACAGCGGAGCCCAGTGGTGGTGGCTGCTATGCCCATCATGGCCTGGGGGGGGGGCTGCCTCGCTAATTACCTTAGCCTTTTAGATTAGAGGGCAGCCCTGCATGAGAGAGAGAGAGAGAGAGAGAACCTCTACCTCCTTGTTTTATGCCCTCCACCATCACCCCTGGGTAAAGATTCCTTTTGAATTCACGTCACACAGGAGTCCCTCTCTGTGGCCCTGGTGCATCCCCAGGATAATTGGGTTGAAAGCTTTGTCTATTCCTCCTCCCTGCTTCCTTTCGTCTAAATAAATAAATAAATAAATAAGAAGACAATGGCTGCTCGGCTCGCTGAAGACAAGTGACTGAAGAGATGTGAGGGGCCTGGACCACGGGGACCAGTTATCCCTCTAATAATCCTGGCCCTCCCTGTCATTGTCCCCATGTGCCACGAGGAATTTACATAAGAACCTGTGGTGGTGGCCCTTAATTTAGCCCTCCTCAAGCGTCTTCAAACATCCTCCAACGAGCTGGATCCTTTCATCCATTAGAGGAAACCACGTGCCCCCTCGCTGCCGCAGAGACGGACACGCAGCTGCAGCCAAACTTCCTAAAGTGCCACACCAAGGATACGATTTATTCTAGATCAAATGGAGAAAGCTGAGTATGAGAACACACAGCAGGGAAGACTTCTTTTTTTCAATCCATCAGGTATTTTTGTATATTCGCTCGATTTCTGGATACACCATTAATTCAGGATTAGATTTCCTCCAGTTACTTCAGTACATTTTTGTATATGTTCATGTTAACATCTCCGTGCTCATGCGTGTGCTTGTGTGTGATATCAGATTGTATAATGAGCTGCTACTGTGCGTTCCACTGAGCACCATGCAAGGGGGGGAGAGGCTATCTCCATGGTGCAGGGCTTTTTACCTGAGGGTGATTACATGCAGGGCCACAGTTGTTCATCAGACCACCCACTGTTTGTGCACGTGTGTGTGTGGGAGCACATATCTGGTTGTGCGTAAGCGGGAGCATGTGTACATGCCAGTGTGGCACCATGTGGGCTCTCACATGTGAATGACACCAGGCTTCAGGGCATTCTGTCTCTGTTTGTTCTTCCACCTCCACAGGGACTTCCATTAGCTCCAATTAGTTTCTGTTTGTGCTTGCCTAGTCAGATGAAGCTGCACATCCCATTTGTAAAGCCACGATGAATCCGTCCACGCTGCGTTGTGCACACAATTTAAGACACGTGAAAACATTTTGAGAAATTGTGAATATTTAGAAGGAAACAACATATCTGCACTCGTCCTGAACCCTTTCCTCCTTTTTCCCCCCATCAGTGCTGCGAGATGACTTCAGACAGAACCCTACAGACACGGTGGTGGCAACAGGAGAGCCGGCGATTCTGGAGTGTGTTCCTCCCAGAGGCCACCCGGAACCCACCATCTACTGGAAGAAGGATAAAGTGCGAATTGATGACAAGGATGACAGGATCACAGTGAGTGGCGTCTGTTTTGATAACCGCTGAATACGAAGGACTTTTTCGGGTCGATGTATATTATTAACTTTTTTTTCTAGATTTTCAAAAAAGCCCTTGCTCCTGGAATTTGACAGTGTTTTCATGTGTTGGAAGCCTGGGAAGGTTCCTTCCTTTGTTGCTGCCCTGCTAATGGTCTGACAGGGGGAGAAATTCTGCTCATGGACGAGAAGAGGAGGAGAAAATTGGAAAAACCGCAGGGAAGAAATCAAAAATGCACGATCTGAGTATTGAAGTGATTTTTCTTTTTTTTTGCCTTTAGATCCGAGGAGGGAAACTAATGATCTCCAACACGAGAAAGAGTGACGCCGGCATGTACATCTGTGTGGGCACCAACATGGTCGGAGAGAGGGACAGCGAGACGGCACAAGTCACCGTGTTTGGTGAGCCTCACTTTTTCTGTTTCTCCTCAGTGATCAAGACGAGCCACTTCCATGCTTATTACTACATTTAACCCTCTCTCCACCCGCAACATGTCTCCAAAGTACATCAAGCTCCAAAAGTGGTAATACTTTCAAGGCATGTGTTTTTACAGCGGAATTTTAATCCCTGACGACCGTTCCTTTTCTGAAAAACCCCATGTGCTGTACATCATATTTAATGTTGGGCCATTAAGCTGTCGAGAAGTTGAATGAAATTTACGGCGAGTTAAAAAAAATCCACAGCTCCTACATATTCCACATTCACATTACATTTATACTCCTATCCCTCATACACACATACATCCCCCCCATACATTCTCTTTTTCACCAAACCCCAACCCACCATAACTCAATCAATAACCATCACACTCCCTCCCTTCCGGATGAGCTGCTAGTTTACGCGCCAGAAGATGAGAGAGTCGGGCTTGTCCCCCTTATAATACCTGATTTACCTCACTCCCTCTCCTACGCATACCTAAATCATCCCTCAACATCATTCATCTTCCTAGTCCCCCCCCCCCCCCCATTCCGCACGATTAAATAACTTCCTCATAGCGATACTCCCTTACCAACTCATGTAACGTTAAGCATCCCCGTCATCGCGCTCACTCTCTCTCACCAACATTCACTTCGCTGTAAAACCAACCCTACCAGAGAATCATACATCTTTTAAGAGTCTCGGCTCTTCAGTACACTACACCCCCCTTAGTTATTTTTCCTGTGTTGAGTGCGCCACGTCCTTGCTCCGGCACGATACCCTCACTCGCACACGCTACCTTTCTCTACAGCTCTTTCGTCGAGTCTTCTCCCAACCCCCGTCTTTGCGCTGTAGTGTGTGTACCATTGTTTATTTTTTAAGTATAGTGATAGAGAGTCCGCACCGATCGTTATTGTGCGACTTACCTCAACTAAGCATAGCCCATCACGCGCAACTCACTGCAAAAACAAGAGTATTCTCATCTCTATAAACCTATCTGTAAGTAGTATAAATTCAAAACAAGACAAGCTCCCGCACCTCCCAATTAGGTGTCGCTCGCCTCACCTCCTAAATATCAATATCATAGAGTTCTAGATCATAGTAGAGATAATCTCGTCTCCCCACCCCTTTATAAATGTATATATATCCTATACTCCCCCTCCCTCTCTCTAAATATAGTGAGATAGAGATAGAGATACCATTCATGTCCCCAGATTCCTTGTCGTATTCCTTCAGCATTCTATATTCTCTGTGTGAATACATACCTTCTATGTCATATCCATAACCCGTGTCCATCTACACACCCCCCTATCCCTCACTCACCCATCATGTTTCTAGAGATATGTAGGACCCACACATCCCATATAGAGACTTTCATGTGTCCTTCACTATATCTGAGATATCCCACTCACTCGCACCCAATGAGATATGTCCCCCTACTTATTTATAGTTTACCCTCCAACCTCCATATTAACATCTCTCTATAGAGAGAGATAGAGAGAGAGATATATAGAGACCTTGATAGATGTACATTTTATTTACAAATCGTCGCCGTCAACACTGTGAATGTCCCCACCTTAATGTGTTGTGTGTGTCACACGATGTGTGTGTGCGCAGCCCGTGTGTGTGTGTGTCCTTACGTTGGCTTTATGTAGTGTGTGTGTGTCTATATAGTCTCACCTCTACGTGTGTCAGATGTGTAAATGAAGATATTAGTTATATGTGAGATATAGAGAGTTTTTTAGCACTCGTATATTGATAGTGGACACTTTTAACAATTGATTCATCTATCCTTAGTGTATACTTGTGTCTGTGTGTGTATAATCACACACCCTGAGATATATTTGCCTATAGATAGAGAGAGATATGAGATATATAATCTCTAAATCACAGTGGAGAGGAATATTGTCACTTGCATTCACATCACCTCTGATACTTGCATCTAGAAAATCAGTCATTGTGTGTGTCAGCTCTGCACTGCACACTTGAATAACTCATAGACATCTACTACTAGAGCACTCGATAGATGTGTGTCTGGAACTTCAACATCGGTCTCTCTCCACAGCCTGAATGATGTGTTATGGATCCTGGTTGTAGAGAGAGCTTGTGCGTGTGTGCAAGATCTCCACCGAGTCCTCACCGGAAATAGTAGAGTCATACAGTGTGGTGTCATTTTCGGAATGCGGTGCTTCCAAAGAGCTCACGCGCACGCTCGGGGTGTCTCGCGCGTGTGCCCGGCCAGCAGGGGCCAGTCACGTCAACTTTGCGCTTGAGAGATCACCACATTAAGCTGTGTGTCACTCGAATCTGTGAGGCATCGCCTCCAGGCGATCTGCTGCGAGTATAGATTGTAGCGTGTGAAGGGGTTCGTTTGTGTCATAGTAGTCTCTCTCGCGATTCGGATGCCGGGTCAGTGTAGGCTCGCACGTGTGGGGAGTGCTCACCCGCTCGCACACTAAACGCAAAAGACACATATGTAACGTAATTTCACTGAGTCTTTGAGAGAGATAGTTCTAGAGATAGACGGCTCTCGCTCGCTACTTCCATTGTTTGCTCTACACAAATGTGAGAGAGAGAAGACCTAGTACTTAAGAGGTTTGAGGTTAGTGGGAGAGAGAGCTAGAGAGAGAGCTCGCTTCGGTAATGTGGTTTTACCAGCCCCCCCTGCTTTGTGTGAAGATGTGTTGGTGGCTCATGTGTGATAGTGGGTAGCTGTAAGCTGAGAAGTTAGAGAATGTTGAAATGTTGCATGAATGAATTATATAGATATATACAATAAAATCTCTTAGATGGCCTAGAGTTTAGTGTAAATTATTATGAGAGAGTATAGAGTAACTTTTGAGTTTTCTCCGTCTGCAATCTCATGGCTCGGTTTGTTGAACTTTGATGCAGAGAGTGACGGGGGAGATCTCGCCACACTACGCGGCTGTGTGTAGAGAGAGAGTTCTAATTTTGATCATATTTCCAGGGATTAGACACTCTTTGTTTGGGGAGTGAGGATGGATGGAGTGGGGGGGTTGGGGTTTGTGCTTCTGCAGTATGTGTGAATGATAGATTAGATAGATAGAGTTTGCGCTGCGTGTGTCCTCCTGCCTTCTGATCATCTCTTAGCAAGATATCATCCAAAGTGTGTGTGGCTTTCGCTGCACGCGACTGAGACTGTCGAGCTCGCTTGTTTAAATTGATATAAGAAGATAGAGAGAGAGATATAGGAGAGAGAGATAGGAGTACTGCGCACTCTCGCGTGTGTGTGTGAGCAACTGAAAAATGATCTACAGCTGACTGTTGTGTGTCTGAATATAGAGAGAGTTAGATATAGAGAGAGATCGGGTTGGTACGGAGGAGTTCGGCGAGTGCGCTACTGCTGTCGTTGTTTTGGTAGGGGTGAGTTGTGCTGTGGATGGGGGAGGTGTGTGTGACGTGTGCTCGCGCGCAAGCAGAGATTTCCTATCGCTCGCGCGCGCTCGCAGTATGTGCGCGCGGCTAGTAGTTGAGTGTTGTTGGTGGGGGGTCTAGTGTTAGTTCTGAGAGTATAAAAGAAACGGCGCGAGCACTGTCCTTGATAGAGAGAGAGAATGCTCGCTAAGCTATAGTTCGAGATCGAGAGTAACTCGTTGTTGGTGTAGACTGACTTACAAGAGGGCGATGTGCGTGTTCGGCTTTAGTGCATCTGTGTCAGAGTATGGGTACGCGTTTTCACTCTGTCTCGGCCACGGCGCACACGCGCGATCTCATGCTATAGAGAGAGAGATAGATAGCCTGCGTCTATGTGTGTGTCTTCTGTGTGTGTCATTGCTGCTGTCCTGCTTGCGTGTGGTGTGTTCGCGAGTAGTAGTGAATCACTGTGGTTGTGACTGTGTACTAGCGAGAGAAGGCAAAATGGAGTAGTTCGCGGCCGTTTGGTGTGTGTGTGTGTGTGTGTGTGTGTGTGTGTGCTCAGTGCTCCAGTAGCCTCCCATGACGTTGGAGTAGAGAGAGGAGTTAAGATAAAGGTGATATAGTACGAGGTTCGTTGTAACGGCAACAGAGCGAAGCACAACGCCCCCATTACCTGCTCTCACTATATCTCACATCACTTCACACGTGTGTGTCGCGCGCTACACACTCGGGATGGGGTGTATGCTTATGTGTCGAAGTGCATGGTGTGCCCCAGTCTGATAGTGAGTGGGAGAATGTAGGAAATTCGAGAACGTTTTTTTTTTGGGGTTGGAGTGGAGGGTTGGTGGTGTTCTGGGTGCCTTTGGCTGCCGTGACGAGCCAGTTGTTGGAGCCAAATTCTAACAATTCTGTGCCCCCCGGAAGGTCCCGCCTTGTGGGTTTTTGGTTTGGTTATCATTCTGGGTTTCTTTTGTTAGTGTTTTTTTCTGTGGTCTATACCGAGTGACTCTTTGTGTAGAACGGAGATAGAGACAACCACCGACACTCGGAGTTTCAAATTAGGGGACAGAATGTGTAGCGAGCAGTGGTGGATAGAGAGTGTCTGCCGCGTGTTTCGTCAAGGTGCATGTTTGTGGGTGAGATAAGCTTCTTAATCACCAAACAACCTTATCTATTCTAGGACACTCATCAACAGGCTTTGATACGGCAGCATCATAAAATAGGTTAATTCCACATCCAAATCCCAATAGATATCCCAGTGAGACCAGTAAAACCAGCGTACAAGTATCTGCATTGAAGCCATGAATAAAAAATGACAAAATGCAGGTGGATTATTCAGGATTGGGAATTTAGAAATCAGGAATTACTGACACTGAATCGATAAACATATTTAGGTTAAGTAGTTTCCATGAGTTTTTAAGGACTGTCCTTCAAATTAATGCCTCTAATACCTTAAATTTTATTTGTGGTTTATATATTTGTCGACAAATTTCATAATAAAATTCATACAAACCCAGTTCTGACAGGATTAATATTCCATTGGGAAGGACTCGATTAAAACTCATTCCACCCAAAGCCAAAATGCAGGTCCTGTTCTTTTTTAGGAGACAAAGATATTTCTTTTTGCCTGTTACATGTAAGGAGAGGACCCAGGTGTTGGAGGCAATAGTTACACACACCTGTAATTAGATATAGGAAGGCAGAAAGGCTGAGACAGAATAATTACCTGTAGCTGGAATTAGATCAGCCCATTTTATGAGCTGGAAGGTTCTGGCTCTTTTAATGGCTTTTCTTTTTTTATTATTATTTAAAATATTCATCATGTGGGATTCCAAATAGAAACTGCAACTCAATTTCTCACACTGTCACGCACAACTCTTTGAGTTCCGTGCGACAATGTGCTGAAAGAAACCAAACTCGAGGTCTCTTATAAGAAAGGACCGAAATTGTAAGAGCACCAATAAGTGTGCTGAACAATGGTTGGAAATTGGAGCTTTTATTATCACCAGGGTAAGAGGAGGAAAATCAAATATATCCTTCTCTGGGCGGGATTAAAATCACCGACCAGCACATGTAAAAATTAAAATCACCCAACCTCCTCTAGAGAAATAAGTCCAGTTTTTTTACTTATGTGCGTTTAGATTCAGAGGGTGGAGTTGTGTGTCGTCCCCGGGGAAAAGGAGTGTGTCTCCGAGCAACTGAACAGCAGCATATACTGTCAAGACTCATAGACAGTTTGTTCTGAATCTATGATGCTCTTCACTAATTCAGCAAAAATATAAAACCTTCATATGTGTTCCCTCAATTCTTACCATTTTTTAATTAGTAAACATTTCATCATTTGGATTAATATCAGTATCTGATTAATATCTGCCTGTCGAGTGTCTCTGTCGAATCTTGGTGAAAACACACAGTAGCTGCTCCCACAGCCAGGAGAGCTATTCTGCCGAGAGCTCTGAATCCAAATGGAAAAGATCCTGTCGTAGTGTCTGAATCCCAGTGAAAAAGACCAAAAAGACCAAAGGCACCAGTGGGTGTGTGTTATCTCCCACTGCCCACCAGCTCAGTATGTGGCCCGGGTCTGTCCCGCCTTTGGTTTCCCTCTCCTGCCTCATTTGCACTGGACCCTTGTGCCCTCTCCTGAGTCTTATCAGAGGCCCTTTGGTCTCACAGTCTATCTGTATTCTACACCCCGTCCCCCGTCCCTGTTGACCTCCACAGCACAGCCCCTGCAACATTCAGCAGAAAAGCTTCCCTTTCTGACTCAATCTCTTTGTGGTGTGCGTGTGTGTTAGTGCGTCTGCGTGTGTGTGCCTGTGTGTGTGTGTGTGTGTGTGTGTGCCCGTGTGTGTGTGTGTGCCCGTGTGGGTCATTCTGTTTGAGAGAGCTGTTAAAGCTGGTGTGACAGGAGCGCTTTTGTAATGCTGACCGTCCGGTTTCAGTGATTTCTCACCTCTGCAACTCAGCAGAATAGAAGACAGCAGACTCTGCTTCCTGTCTCCGATACTTCTCCTGATATATAAGTGGATACATCTGGTATTTATGAGGGCGTTTGTATACAGGGGTGTTGGTAAGAGAAACGGCAGCAGGGTGATTGGAACTGTTATTTATCCTTTAGGTTTATTGACAGTGATCGTGTCAATAGCAATAAAACACCACATTGTGTGTTGTAAGGACTGTAGAAAAACAATGATTTAGCTTTAATTAGGAAAACGTGCAGTCACTCATTCAGTGTGTCGGTGCTTTTCACTGCTATTCAATCCTGTTCTTGCCTCGCTGCATCGGACATTGCAAAAATATTGGCAGGGTTCACAAGTGATTTGTAAACGTTGGTATCTATCCACACAGAAGAGTGATTGGAGTGTACGACATGGATAAGAACAACTGATGCAAGGGGACAAACTTCTCTATTATAGCTTATATCTTAATTTTCTACATTTAGGTTAAGAAAAAGACACTAAGACGTATAATATTGTTCCATATGAAACATATTTTTAGGCGAATACTATCAGTTCTCTGACTCAGCCTGATAAACTCTGCTGCAGTGAAGTCCACACTGATGCAAAAGCACACATGCTGACCTGAGATGTATCCGTAGCTCCTTCTCACATCCACATTGATAAATGGCCGAGCTTTAACTAAAAATAACCATAGGCCCAGTTTTCTGTCATTCATTAGTTTGCAACTGAGGGCGATTTCCAGGCATTGGTCAGTGAGCTGTACTTTCTTCTTTTTCTCTTTTCCCGACATATCTGTCGCACATAACCGTCCATCTGCTCCAAACCACTTTGGCAAAGTAGAGACTGCACTTCTGCAACTGCTGCTGTGGTTATGGAAAGAAGGAACTCTTTTAAAGACAAACTTAGTGATCTATCTGCTCTCCACAACCCCCTCACCTGGCCACAGGGTGGAAAATCTTGCCAAACAGATCTTTGATTAATGTGGGATAAGGTGATGGACGTCACTCAGACGGTTGAGAAGCCCTGACCCCGCTGAGCCATTAGAGGTGCCAAGACGGAGGGGAGCTCTGGCTGACGGCCTCGCGGAGGGAAGATGAGAAGCAATAGCTGTTAATTGATTCCCTCTTTAGGGTGACAGGGCTTGGCGAGGTGGACTCCAGCCCCTTTGATCAGGATGAGGTGAAGTAGCAGTCAGATGGTGTAAGACTGGATCAGACTGTCAGAAATAAATGGAGCAGAGAGGGGACTTTGTGCCAGAGCAGTCAAGCCAGAGACCAGGCTGGATGTAGCCCTTCACTGTATCTTGAGTCTGACTCATGTGTGCTCAGTTTCATTCTGCCTACCGCTGGCCCGATTCACACGTACACAGAGGAGAGGCCCGATAAGATCCTCACAGATTGAGTCATTCTGTGGATGAGTCTAACCATTCACAACCCGAGAGATAAGAGTCTCTTAATGTGAGTGAATTGCACAAGTCTGAAGGTTTAACAATGGTCGACTGTGTCCCTGACAGAAAGTTCAAAGGCAGGATCTTCAATATGATCTGCAGGAGTTTTGAAATCGAATGCTTTAAAAGTGCGTCTAATAAAGTTTTCTTCTCCGTTGGCGCCTTCTGCACGTAGCAAACACATCGAGGCGACAACCCAGAAAAATGCTGCTACGTCTTGGCACTTGCTTACATTCCCTGTCGCTCCTCATCTTCCTGCTCGGATGAATGACTCTGCACATGTATGGATATGTGTCGGATGATTGTATACTTTGTTCTGTGTGTGTGTGTGTCTTTGTGTGTATGTGTGTGTGTGTGTGTGTGTGTACAGTGTGTTGTTTCTGTATGAAAAGGAGGACGAATCCGGCCGGGCGAACTTGGCTCTTCTATCCTTTCCACAGCCCTTCTACATGTGCAATTACATTCCTCCTCTAATAGAAAACAGAGCTCTGCTGCAATCCACTCGCAATAAAGAGCTACTGTTCCTTTGCTCTGTGTACTTGTGTGTGTGTGTGTGTGTGTGTGTGTGTGTGTGTGTGTGTGGCCACAACTACCTCTTATCCCTGAGTAGTTCCACTCATCTTGTCATCCAGGCTGATTCCATATAGGAAGCTGATTACAGATTGATTGGGCTTGTGTTTCCCTCTAATATGTCATGGACCAGCTGGAGGTTCTGCTTTTGAGAGAGTGATAGAGACAGGACCAGGAACAATACGCATGTTGTTCAGTGGATGCATACGCAGGTTCTCCACACTGCAGAGAGATGGTGATGCAGTTGTTGGATGATGGCTGTTGGAAGCCGTTAGAGCAGTAGAACTCTGTCTGTTTCAACAAGAATTGACAAAATAGTCACTTTTCATAAGAGTTTAAGAGGTTATAGAAAGAGGCTCAGAACGTCCAATGCTTGCTAACATCGGGAGCCAGATGGCCTACAACATCTTCCTTTACCGTACATAGTAAAAGCCACATTTGACCCAGTAGCCTCGTAATCTCACACCTGCAATCTAGTGAATGGATGATCCTATTATTTCTACTTATGTCCCTCTAGAGGTTGGCACGTAGTTTTTCTGCTGTTTGCTGCATTACCACAAATATTGGTGCACACAATTTATTGTACAGTGAATAATGAATTTCCATAAACTTGCTAAACGTCAGGCCACGAATCGTAGGTTTTACTTTTGGTTTTCATTCTCTTAAACTCTTGGCTCTATGCAAAACTAAGGATATTCTTATCAGCCTTGCCTGCACTTGCTAAATCAGCAAATGTTAACATGCTAAACTAACATGGTAAACATGCCTGACCTAACACAACCTTAAGATCAGCATGTTAGCTTTGAGTTAAATACTGTACAGCCTCAGAGAGCTGCTAGTTTTTACAATATTTTAAGGGGAAGGCTGCTGTAGCTCCTCTATCTGCAGCTGTTGAATTGAAATAATTCAAACCTACGTCGGGTCTGAAGCAGCCAGAGTCATAATGGAATCATTACCTTCCTTCTAGGATCAGTTGTTAAGAGAAGGTTAATTCAGAGCACGGGGAACTATTTACCTGTTTGCTTCTTCTCATAATAGTTTGTTAGGGAGTCATGATGTTTTCCCCTAAGCCCTGACTTGTTACTGTCACTCTGTTGCTCCTCTCTCTCTACTTGCAAGTCAGGACGTTGTGTTGTCTACCCATCTTATAGCTGGAAGGCACAGAATGTGAAGAAGCTCTTTCTATTAGCTTGTTTGTTTTTCATCTGAGAGCAGACTTGTCCCGAAAAGGTGTTGCCTCATTCCTTCCGATGCCGCTCACTCAGAATCAACAGTAAATGCTTTATTCCTGTTCCCTACCATTACCTGAGCTGTACATCCCCTCTTTCCAGAACAAAGCATTCAGTCATGACTCAGTCAAATAATCATTATGGCTCTTTAAGTACCTGTGTGGAGAGGTGGAACTGGCAGTCAGAGTTGAGGAATGTGCCTCAATAAAAGCTGCCTTTGAATGGTTGCTCAGGAAATGTCATAACAGGAGAGGGAAAAAATAAGACATGGATAGACAGGACAGATTAGTTTTGCAGCTGCCGGTGGCAAGCAGCCATCAATACACCTGATGGTCGAGCAGAGGGGTCTCTCCCCGCTCGGAATGGACCGGAGCGAACGATTACTCTAAAGTCGCTTCAGAAAGTATTGCTTTTGTAGTTTATTGCCACATCTAACTATCCAGAGTAAACCTTTTTTATTTATGTTATGTTCAAAAAACCAACTGTAATAAATGTCTTTATCTTTTCATTAATCCCGATCTTTCCCCCGATATATCTGAGTAACCGAACCTGGTGCATTTTGTTTTTTTTTCCCTCTAGCGCACCGTTGTCATCCAGAAGCTATTAGAAAGCTCATAAAAGAGTCATGCTGGAGCGCCGGGTGGAATATTTCTTCATTATGATCAACATGGACTGTGTAGTTTGTTCTGGAGCCGCCGTGTGACTGCACTTTCAATCTCTGAGCGGTTACCTCTGCGTTGGCCACACATCACTGCTCTTTTATGTGTTTTTAACAGTTGTTATACTACAAGTTTTTGGGGTTTTGAGGCTCAGAGGCCGACACTATAATAAAAAATGGGGAAAAAAAAGATATTTAAAAAACCTTGTGTGAATTGTGACTTGTGGGATTATAAGTGGTAGTATGAAAAGACACCGTGGCAGGCTGCCGTGCTTACTCTGCAGAAAAGAGAGAGAGCAACACATGCACTAATCTTTCTACATATTCTATAATCAAATATAAAAATGTGCCGGATGGCTTTAAAGGGTCATCGTGGTGTCAGGCTCTAACGGAGTGGCCCTTTATCTCCTCAACTCAGCTTTCAGTGTCTGTGAGTGACAGACTGTGGACAGGCTGAGGGACCACCATCACACACAGCCCCCACCTCCCCCCCCACCACCACCACACTACTTACTCACTGCTAGGCCGGCCCCCCCTTCAATTACAGAACAAACAAGACCACAGCTACAAACCCAGACCAGCATCACCCCCCCCCCTCCCTCCCCTCCCTGTCAACTGCCATACAATTTATATAGGTCCAGGGGTCCAACCACGTGTAAACACACAGACACACAAACACGAGGAAACTGCAGTCGAATGGAAATCAGGACCAACTTTGCCTCGGCGTTGTTGTTATTGTTATTGATTCGGTCCCTCAAAAATAATAACCAGGTGTTGCTGTCTATAGATTCATTGCCAACGTGCGTTCACGAAAACGGCACAGTTATATACCTCACATACACACACACACACACAAACACAAACCTCTGAATATGGCTTGAAAATGTACACACACACACACACACAGAGTGAACCATTTCATGAATATTGAACAAGTTTAGTGCGTTCCATCTGAATGCACAGCTCCGTGTACTGTGTGTCATTGTTGAATAATTGATCCTCCTCCCTGCAGTCTCCATTTGTCATAATGAACAGTTGTACTTGTGTGCACCTCTCCAAGGAGAGATACACTTTTCACGGCCACTGCCAGACAGTCCAGCCGTCGTGGTTGGAGTCTAAGATCAGATCTTATTCGTTTCTGGGTTAATGTTTTATCTGAATTTTTTTTTAAATTTTTTTGCATGCAATGCTGAAAGGGCAACTTGAATTTCATGCTGCAACATTTCTTTGCCGACAGGTATGAGATCAAGTACGACAAGGAGGACTTTGTGCTGAGAGTGAAGAAGGCTTCCGTCAACGACGAGGGCATGTTCACCTGCCTGGCAGAGAACCGCGTGGGAAAGCTGGAGGCCTCGGCCACTCTCACAGTCAGAGGTATTGTGTTCTGTTATTTTTTCACATTAGCCAGCGAGCAGCAGCACTTAGAGGAGCCGTGGCCCGCAGTGGTTACCAATACGAGAAGCTGGATTGACAGTTTGCTCCGTAGGGTCCACCCCTTACACAAATGGAGCTCCAGAACGCTGACTCCCACAGCTGAGAGAGAGAGATGCAGACAGTCTATGAATCTGTTTAATTATTTACGTTTCCAAGTGCGGTGTCGACACACTCGGCGACCCTCCCCCCCCTTTCGAGGTGGTCTGCTGGCCACGCCACCCTTCATGCTGCAACCACCAAGTCAGCAAAGCCATTTCACAGATTACTGGTGCACACCGCCAGCCTCACACCTGGGGTTTGCAAGGTTAATAAAAACATTCTAACCATAATTTCCCCTCTTTTCACCACTCTTCTTCCCATTAAATCCAAGTGTTTAAGGTCCCAGTGGAACGCTTTAGAGCGACACAGGGGGCCACTGGGAGGTAGAACAAAGTCTGGGTTCATTTTGTCTTTTTAACCCTTTTTTTTTAGGCATCTTTGTGTTTTATTTGACAGTGAAGATATATACAGAGAATAAACCACCTACATCAGCTCTTCTGGATACTGAATAGGGGTTTCAGACGCCCTGAATACAACCCACATGTTGTCTTTAGGCTTTTTCTCTTCCTTGCCTCCTCTTCCTCTCTTTTTTCTGCCCCGTACATCAGCACCAGTGACAAACACATCTTCGCCTCGCAATTGCAAACACACTCCACCCGTTGAATTTTAGATTTCATTAATGCAAGCAGAGAAGATCCAGTAGCACATTTGTCTCTAAAAATGCAAAGCGACTGCCCCGCAGGGATTTCTATGCAATTGCACATAGTTGACCTGTAGTGGGCGCTCATTCCACAACCCCCTTAATCACTGTGGGTCGTGAGAAACAGAAGCTTTGACCTAAACAACAACAGAAAACTGTCCAGTGGGCAAAAAGCTACTGAATCATCTCTGTCATGTTTCCCTTTGCCAGAAATGTGTTGACCCCAACACAACATGTCATTCGTTCTGACTTTGATTTCTTTTTTTTTGTGTGTCTTATTTTGCTTTGTTTGTTCTGTTCCTCTTCTGTCGTTATGTGTGTGTGTCTGTCTGTCTGTATCTGTGTGTCGTTGTGTCCTATTTTGTTCCTTTTGTGTATCCACTCCTCCATTGTTGTGTCTCCAGCTCGCCCTGTTGGTAAGTACCCATCCTTCTGATTTGATCCCATCCCGCATGCCCTCATACACGTTACTGCACCCGACTGCTTGACAATCAATCACCATTGCTTAACAACACTGTGTTCGATTAGAGCCGGTGTTACATTACATTGTCTAGCCCTAAAAGTATTGTGTGCAAATTGTGTTCCTTGTTTTTAAAGTGTAGTTCTATGTGGTAGTTAGAATACTAACACACAAAAAGATGATTTTAATATGAAGCACATATTAAAAGGAGATTGTATAACATCAGGTAAGCACCAGCTAGTATGTCCTTCAGTGTGTGAATCCCACAATATAAACGGCAGCCACAAAATAATCGTCTTTGCCAAGTGCATTCAGGTTTTTTTGTAGTTTCTTTTTTATATTTGAAGCTATTATGGTGATATTTTGTGTGTTTAGCTGTGTGTATATGTGTGTATCTGTGTGTGTGTGTTTGGAGGCACCTCCTCTGCTGAAAAACAGAAGTGGTTTTGAGTGGGCTGGTTGTCATGACACTTTGCAGGTGTGCGATTGAGATCAAAATGAAGGCCGTGTTCGGAGACGTGTGGTCCGACCCATGAGTATCACAGCACTGACTCCTGAGTTATCACTACTGAGTGGTGTCGGTGGTGTTGACGGGTGTCGCAGCTGTTGTGTTGTCTCAAGACGCTCTAGTTAGGACTTTCCACTTGATCTCAACCGGCAGCTGACGTTACCTCTGCAGGTTTCAGTCACAACTTTCTACAGCGCAGATTTATCAAGTGTAATGACTCAAAGGTTCAGTTCCTAGAGCAGCTCTGAACTGAAGGCTCTTTAGATTCTAGACCACGTCCTTTACGATGAGTGAGTGGGCTGGCAGCGTGATACTCTCCGCCGTTGTCTTCTCATATGGTCCAGAACGTGTTTAACTTGCAAGTCTTGAGGCCATCTGTGGATTGTTGGAACACAAAGCAGAGATCTGTTTGTTTTGGATGGGCTTCTATCCTTTTGAGCCCCGCAACACCGAGCAGAGAATCTCATTTGATTTCCCCATAGACGAGGGGAAAAGGTCAAGGCAGAACCGAATCTGATACACTTAAGAAATCATATTGTCAGAAGAAGTGAGTGGAAATAGGCGCATGTACAGAAAGGTGGGTTTTTTCGGGTCTGGAAACTGGAAACAAAAGAAATACAAGAATATGTGACATAAGCCAGGACAAAGGAGGACAAGGAAAAGACTGACAGAAGTGTCAGTCAAGACAGACTTGGCTGGCAGAGAAACCCAGACACTGCCTTACTGGCAGGACTTTGGTTGCCAAAACAGCAGTGGCTGTTATACGATTGTCAAACTTTCAGCTTGGAAGAAGATGGAGGAAATTACACAGTTACCCTGCCTGTGGGAAGAGGCAGTAATTGCTGTCGACTCCTGAATAAAAAATGATTGAACGTGGGGATTTTTTAAGGAGGAGGTAGAATTGCCTCTGAGTGGGTTGCACTGAATAGATGTCATTCCCGCTGACCATTTGTTCTCTTCACCCTGACTGCTGTGTTATGCTGAAATCTAGCCCGAACCAGGCGGATGTGACTTGTCATGAATTAAATATGGGTGCCTGACGATGTGTTTCCTTAGGAGGGGACAGGAAGAGGCCGCTCACATGTCATTAAGGGCCTGTGAATCAAAACAGGGCCAGTGTGAGCTAGCCCTGAGCCAAGCTGTGAAACTGTCACACACTGACTTCCTCTTGATTTGTCTGCGTGTTTTGATCTATGCTTCTCTGTGGGCCTTTGCCTCTTAAAGCATTCCCCGTAAGGATTTAATTATTTTTTAAAGTTAATTCAAAAGGTAGAAAGGGAAATTGAAAGTAGCGCCGCAGGTCTAGAAGGAGCTCAAGATGAAACTCAGGCCACCAGGAAAAACTAAGCAAAATACGTAGGGTTAACAGAGTCCAGCACATTATATAACATCTTCATTTAATTCATATCTCAGTTTGGAAAGACCCTCTATAACTTACATGAATGATAATATTTTTTTCTGTTAGATTTTGTTAGATCTAACTGAAGAACACTTAAGACTTTGTTTTTGACACCCAGCTGTAAACAATCATCCATACAAGTAAAACCCAATTATAAACCTCAAAAACCTCCACATACGCAATTCTGCTTGACAGCGCTGAGTGTCGTAAATTCAGAGGTAAGGAAGGGAGGACATACTAATGAGGAGAGCGTGAGAAAGGATGGTTCCGGCCCGCACGGTGACAGGGCCCGCTCTGTAAGGTGTTAGACCTTATTTTTTAGTCAGGAGTCAGGAGTGTGTATATGTGGGATAGAACAGAAGAGAGGGGAGGGAACCCGAGTCCTTTGCCAGAGCGTGATTTAGGAGCTCTGTATCAGGCCCGGCATTGTGAGAGCCACGAGATATCCAAAGCTGCACAAGGCCAAACGGAAAGGCAGTAAATCTGTAGCCATCTGTACCGTTCCCAACTGTGTGTGTCTTTGACAAATACACACCCCCCCCCCAAAAAGGAATTACACGGAGAAACCAGCCAAATGGGAAGAGCTGGGCCTTACTGGAACCAGCTGGCTTGTCAGTGAAAGGACTTACAGAGAAATCGAAAGAAACAAAGAGTGCAAGATGTTCGCTTTGCAACAATTCAGGTTTCTCACAATTTTTAAAACAATCTGCAGAATTTAGTTTATGTCTGTCTTTAGATTTATCTTTAAAAACCCATCGTCTGCACAGGTTACGGCTGGAGCTTTTTAATTTGTTGACTCTCATTATCTCTGCAGGAACCATGTTTCCTCCTTTATGTGATTGATGTCTTATCTTGGCAAACACTTGTCAACAGAGAACCCCTCAGTGACAAGTAGAATAAACAAGGAGAGGTCTTGGGTCAGGCAGTAAATTACCTCAGGTCAAAGTTCAGACATGTTCAGAGTTCTAATTTTATAGCTGCAGGAATTGGGATAATATCCTATAGGTGGACGTCTGATGAGCATTTGGCCGTTTACAGTAAATGTTATTGAGAATATGAAGAATGTTTAATTTCTCTGCTGTGCTGGATTCTTCATCGTCTTTACTCAACAACACTAAATCTCTGGGATTCAGTGCATTCCTGAAAGTAGCTTTACTCTCAGTGACGGGTCAGGGAGGGAAGAGAGACGACGCTGCACACCAAACGAGCTGGTATCTTATCTCCACGCTCTTCACTCTCTATTAGTGAGCTGCGTCTGTCGGTCAGAGAAGTCTCACTCCGTCTGGGACTGAGAGTGTGTGACAACTGCTCTGGCTCCTGATGGAGTCGTAAACACTGACCGAAAAAAACTTCACACTCCGATTTTGAACAGTTTGAAACCTCTTCTCTCTTTGATGGATAGTTCCTGTCTCACACTCCCCCTTCTGATAGAAACTGTGATCAGCCACCTCAGATCGTGACTTTTATATGAGATCTTGCATATGAACAGTCACGATTAGACCCTGTTTGTCTTTACCTGTGTGGTGGATGTGTCCGGGGGCATGGCTGTGCCTTTGTGTTATCTCCGATCCAAACGCCATAGTGACCACGGAGCTTCCACATGTGAATGCCAATGTGGCCGTCATTCATTCAGCCTCTGTCTCACCTGGATGAATGGCCATCCTGGTTACCATGGACATGATAGTGATTGGTGTCTCCCCCCCCCCACGTCTGTCCCGAGCCATTAGAGGTCAAACAGACAGATACAAAGCTGCATGGAAGCTCTGTACAGCACTCCCATTTTGAATTGACCATATGGTATATTGCTTGTTTTGGTGCCTGTAATCCCCCCAAAGTCCTGGTAATCTCCAGCCCTGATGTTTGACCTCCCCCCCTGTGCATATCGCTCGCTCTACTAACACTGCTGCTTGTGCCCTTTGACCCCAGCTGCACCCCAGTTTGTCATCCGGCCAAGGGACCAAATCGTGGCTCAGGGCCGCACTGCCAGCTTCCCGTGTGAAACCAAAGGAAACCCTCAGCCTGCTGTCTTCTGGCAGAAGGAGGGAAGTCAGGTAAGAGGAAACAAACAGTGTGTGTAACAAAATGACAAAAATGTGGAACTCTTTTTATTATTTACTGAGCATTAAGTCTTATTGCTCAGGACTTATGACTCTCCTGCCCTGATCGCACCTACACACACACACACACACACACACACATACAGTATAGGCAGCACTTCAAACTACACTATCTGTCATCAGTATCTGTGCTACAGATGCACCTTTGTTCTCAGGAGCAGTCAAACGACAGTGTGCTAATCGGTTTCCTGTGACCCTGCACTGATAAGAACGATCCTATCCCTCAGTCAGGCAGATAAACCCATTCAAATACCTGGGTGTCCTAACAGCACTCGACAACAGCACCAATTAGGAGCCTGTTGAGGCTTGTAGATGAGCCAGAGATATGATTCAGCCCTGGCTAAGGTTCAAACACACATAAACACACACACACACAGAGGCCAACAATTACAGCAAAGTAGGAAAGAGGAGTGAGACACACACGGTTCCATGTTCTCACAAACGTTAAGTGGGATACTCTACCCGCTGTACGCCTCACCAGCGGGTGACCTTAACGTGTGACTCACTGCTGAGTAATGTTGTGAACGGATTCGTATCCAGCTCGTGTCTCACGTTGTCATTAAAGAGGAGGCTTTTGAAATGAATGCTACACAAACACTTTGGAACAAGCAGTTGCACGTTCGTCTCCCCACTTGTGTCGGTGTCAGCTGAGGTCTTCTCTGCCTCCGTCACACGGACGTGTGTAACGCACAAAGGCATTTGTGGAGAGAACAAATTAAAGCTAATTAAGTAATTAAATGACAGAACAGCCTTTTTTCTCACTCTTGAGGATAATGGACTGTATATCTCATGCGTTGGAGATGCATAATTAAAAATAAACATCAACATAATTTGTTGCATTAGAGCGATTAGTGGGGACATTTAATACAGCTAATGTATTTGCTGGGTTACATTTGGGAGTGATTATGAGGAAAAAGGGAATACTGAAAGAAAGAGGTTGAATAAGGTGATAGAATAAAAGGTAATAAAAAGTAGAGGAGATGTTTTCATCGATTCCTCTGATCCTCTATATTTACCCTCAAATCATTATCACTTCTTCTTTGAGCGATGTTGATGAAAGAAGTTGAAAGTGCTTTACATAAAGCATGAAAACAACACAAGAAAGAAGCATTATAAAACACTAAAATGGAAGTTACGAGAATATAAACCTTATTTAGAATATTGAAAAAGTTCTTTATTTAGCTGGGTTTATGTTTCCTCAAGATAAACTGTACAATATTCAGCATAAGTTCAACGTGTGTGGGGGGGTGAGTGTAAGTTAACCGCTGTGGACTGGAAGCAAAAACTGAAAGAAGTCATGACGAGGAAAAAAGGAGCTTTCATAACACAGTGGAGCCTCTGGCTTGGCCCGAGAATAATTATGAAACCAAATCATTAAACTGTGGACAGGTTGTGGAGTTTGTGAGCTTGGTTAACCAAGCGAGAGATTCAGTTGCTCAGATTATAGCTCTAAGAGTCTAATGTGTGTGTGTGTGAGTGTGTGTGTGTGTTTTGTCTTTTTTCCAGGTTGTACTGGCTCCATGTTCTCACTAATTGGCTGTTTGTTCGTCTTCCTGCAGAATTTGCTCTTTCCAAACCAACCCCAGCAGCCGAGCAGTCGCTTCTCAGTGTCGCCCAGCGGAGACCTCACCATCACGTCTGTGCAGCGGACAGATGCTGGTTACTATATCTGCCAGGCCCTGACCGTCGCAGGCAGCATCCTCGCCAAGGCTCAACTGGAGGTCACAGATGGTGAGGGGGGGACGATGTATAACTTCTTCAGCGCCAGCACACTACAGCACATTAGGATATGATTTAACACCACTGCACCGTGGTGACGCTGGTGCATGGTGTGGATTTTAAACACAGATGTATATACTCTCTGCACATTTGATTCTCTTCCACATGCATTTCATCATTTATCCCTCAACAAATAGATTTTTTAAAAGACGTATGGTTTTAGTTTGAAGGTACAAAGAAGTACACACATTTTTTTATCCGTATATTCCATGTTAAATATTAAATTCTGCTGTGGTTATAGAAACTCGAGTGTGCCCATGACTTGTAGTCGCTGGGTTTTTGCTCTAAGGTATTTTTTTCAACACAATTTAATTAAAAATGTCTTACATTTCCTTTCGGAGAGGAAATAAAGCATTGGCCTTGAGTTCCCTCAGGTTGAATGATGAGAGCTTGGATGAGTGGGCGAGGAGGAAGCACGTGTGTGAGGGAATCAGCCACAGAAAGAGACACGGAGAGAGAGGAGGCATGCGATTGTGTTGCTGACTGACAACGGTTTTCTGTGGAATGAATAATGTTGCCCTGCAGAGCTGTGGGAGTTGTGATGGCGAGATCGACGGCCATATGTCTCCTGAAGTGCTCGCTCGCAGAAAGATTAAAAGCACCAACAGGAGCACAACAAAATTGGTGTGTCGTTCAAATTCAACATCCACCATTTTACACACGTTCGGTTACCACGCAACCGGCGGCTGAACCCTTTTATGTGTATTTACTGTGGAGTTTCTAGATTCAAAATGTTTTTCTTCACGAGGGCAGAGTAGCTAAAAGCGGTGTTAGCAAAGACAGGTGCTGGGCAGGTCGTGGAGTGAAACAGGAAGAGGAGGAAAGAGTACGTCAGGGCCAGGGTTAGGTCACGGCCACACCTGCTGCAGTCTCTATTTGATTTACTACCTCGAGCCCTGACAACAGTCTGTGGAGTTCAAGGAGATCTGTAATGAGAAAATTCCAGATCCGAGGGAGCGAAGGCTTCAGTCGAGCCTCGCCTCCTCCCACTGTCACTCCCCTGCACATGCATCAGACACATCAGGTCCAGCGGCCCAAGCACTGGCATCTGTATAAATTAGTTTCCTGTCTTCCCTTGATAAGGAAAAGCACCAATATCATCACTTAAACACGGATGCACCTCATGAAGTAAACTGTGGAGTCATGAAACAAAAAACTTCATATTCAAATCATTGTATTTGCCCCTAATATACTGATAAGTTCAACATGATTATCCGCTGCTGACCCAAAGCAAGGGGCGATCACACCACAGCATTAATGCATCATCGGAAATCACTTCCTTTTGTCAGATGTGGCTGCGGGAGAGAGGAAATAGGGGCGGAGCTGATGGTGTAGTAATGTGTTGAAAGGTTACGAAGGTAGACTCGGTAATTAGCCCCCGCAGGTCTGACATCATTAATCCATACCTTCTAATTAATGTGGGGTTCTGCGATGCCAGGGGGACTCCACATTATTCAACTCTAAATATATAAACTGCCGGTGTGCCCCGGTGCCAAATCTCTGCCTGATCACCTCTGACATCGCCACTATTTCACCGGCGGACCCCACAAGGCTTTTTGTGTAACAAATGAAATTTCTCATGAGATGGAATTCATCACAGCATTTAGCATTCACCCGAGTAGAACCGAGCGAGAGGCGAAATATAGAAGGTTCATGCTCTCTGATTATTTGAAGTTAGGATTGAACTGGTGCTTATATGAATATCACAAGAGTTTTTTTAGTAACACATAGTTGAAATTGACCTTTTATTGTGCCCCACGCTGCACATAATGAAGTGTTTATCCGAACCACACTGAGTCAATGGGCAAGAGTCTCACCGCCAAACTGCACCACAGAGTCTAGAGAAGTGTATAAAAATAAGCTAGTAACTGGAAACTGCTTAGCATCCCTCCGCCACATCAGAGGAACGAGAAAAAAAACGCTGCCTCGGCTTTTCTTTCCCGGTTTTCCTGGAAATACAGGATATGGTCATTGTTCTGTGGTGCAATTACAAGACCTGCAGAGAAAATAGTCCACTTTAACGATTAGATAACCACATCCACCCCCGGTGCGTTTCATGAGCAGTGCTGTCACTCAGTTTCTTCTGTAGTCAGACGCCTTTATGTGAACACGTCATTCAACTTCACAGAGACACAAGCGCGTGCTCACGTTTTTTTTTGGTCTTTGTTTTTTCCCGCAGTGCTCACAGACAGACCGCCGCCCATTATTCGCCAAGGCCCGTCCAATCAGACGCTGGCGGTGGACAACGTGGCCCTTTTGAAGTGCCAGGCATCGGGAGACCCCATCCCCTCCATCAGCTGGCTGAAGGACGGGGTCAGTCTGCTGGGGAAGGACCCGCGCATGTCCCTGCAGGAGCTGGGCAGCCTTCAGATCAAGAACATCAAGGTAGAGGACTCCATCGTTCTCCTGCTTCTTGTTTTCTCTTCGATGCAGACTTTAACTACCACTCTGTTTTCCCTTAGTGGTCAATAGCGTGTATGTATCTTAATTTAAGATGTTTGTGTGATCTTCCAACACTTATGTTTACAACGTTTATAGGTTTAAGTGCAACTTTGATGAACAAGAGCTATCACAATACCTCAAAGATGAATTGGCAGCATTGATTTTCTTCTTAATTGTTTGACAGAGTCACTTAAAGGCAGAACAGCTACAGAAGGGCTCAGCTGGGGAGGCTGGGACAGACTCCAGCTGTAGCATAGAAACATAAATGCACTTAGAGATATACACAGACGGGTGTATACACATACACACTTGGACCAGATTCGATTTAAAAGGCTCCCATCTTCTTTTCCGCACTCTGAGGCCTCGGTGGAATATCTATTACGCTTGATAAAGCTGCGGACCACTGACATGTTATTTAATAAATGGAAGCAAGGCAAGGGGACAAAAAACCCAACCGACAACCAAAGTTCCCTAAGAGGGATGGAGGAGTCAAGCCAGCTGTCATCGGTCCAGGGGGTTCCAGCAGCCCACCCTAAATTAATTAGCCTGGCTTTGTTGTGGTCGGCAGGACAGCGGAGAAACAAGGAGGGGGGGGGATGGAAAAGTGATGGAAGGGTGGTGAGTGGAAAATGGAATTCATTAGGAAATTAGTGTCAGCACTTTGAGGCACTCACATATGACACACAATTTGGCCGGCACAAGGCGAGCCCGTGAAGTCGCCCCATCACTTTAAGCGTTTCTGCGGAAGATCACGCAGATGCAGTCATTGATCCTGCTCTCAGAGTGTGTGAAGGGAAATTGTCCTTTCATTGCAAAGTGTCATTAGATGAATCATTAAGTTCTTTGAGTGTCTGTGTGTGTGTGTTTGTATATGGTGGTTTTATTCATATTTGTATGTGTATTCTGTGCATCAGCTCTCCGACTCTGGGATTTACACGTGTGTGGCCACCAGCTCCAGCGGTGAAACATCATGGAGTGCTTTCCTGGAAGTCAAAGGTACAAGACGGCTTCATGATTCCATGTATTTAAATACAGAACGAATAGATATCATTTATTGGAGAAAGTGGATTATTTATCTGTCTCCTGCTCTCCGTCCACTCAGAATCCGTTGGAGCGATTGTCGTGAAGAACCATGATGAGAATGAGCTTCCGGGTCCACCATCTAAACCCCAGGTCACCGACGTCACCAAGAACAGTGTGTCCTTGTCCTGGCAGCCTGGGCTGACTGGGGCTTCACCCGTCTCCTCCTATGTCATAGAAGCATTCAGGTTTGCTCACTTTAATTAATAAACGCACTACAATGTACCACCTCAATGCAAATGGAAGATATTGTGGAATAACCCCCGTCTTCTTCTGTTTGATTGCAGTCAATCAGTGAGCAACAGCTGGCAAACGGTAGCAGATCACATCAAAACCACCCAGTTCACCGTGAAAGGTCTCCGTCCCAACACCATCTACCTGTTCATGGTGCGAGCCGTCAACAGCCAGGGCCTCAGTGACCCCAGCCCCATGTCGGATCCTGTCAGAACACAAGGTAGCTTACATCGGCATGAATATGGAAAGTAGTAGTGATGAACTCTGGTGATTGTCGTGTTTATAGAACACGTGTAGAGTTGTAATAATCAATTTGACTGTTGGTATGTGGTTCTCTTCTTCCTGTGTGTAATTTGTGTGTCCGCTGATGGGGTAAGGTCGTTGTGCACCTCTTCAAAGTGTGATACTTATCAGCCCCTCTCAGCAATTTGCTCTGAAACAGCTCCACTGAATCACCGGACACTTTTGCAGAGGTCAAACTCTCCATCGGAGGCCAGCTCATTAAGGCTACACTTTAGCAATTATGTAAAATAACCATGTCTACTTCTGCAAGGTCCTAACTGAGTTAGTGCTATCCCTGCTATGTTAATGATCGTAACAGGGAAATATGGCTGCCCGCAAACCCGAAGACGATTTGATTACAGCACCGGACAGACCACAGTCTCCAGATTACACTGATATGATAAGTCCCCCTGCAGAAGATATAATATAATAAAAAAAAAGCAACCCGTGGCCAAGCTCTGTCAAATACAAGCCAAGGGTGTGTTGGAAAAAAAGGAAAGTGGAGTCAGTGTGAATTGCTGAATATCTCTCTCATGCTGCGGTGAAGGTTCTGAGTTGATATATAGACGCGTTTATTGGCGATGACGTGCATTGATGACAAATTGATTTTTCACTTCTTTCTAACCGTGTTTGGCCTGTCTCACCCGGTTAGCGGGGCCTGTGATTCATGACAGTGTTGGGTTGTTTCAATGGAGTTTTTTTTAAATATAATTTTTGCTTTCCTTCAGTAAATAACTCAAAATGTGGTTTCCTTCAGCCGCACTCAGCATCTCATGTGCTGGAGTATTTTATTGCTTGTAACAGGAAACAAATGCATGTGTGAAATGGGAAATGAGCTGGAAAATAGTCTTTCATTTTCCATTTTCCATCCAAAATATGTTGGAGTCTCGATTTCAGAGTTTGTTCATTGACGTAGTTGTTTACAGAGAAGTCAAACATCTAAGAAACTTCATCGACCCTGGTCCGTTTTCATTTTTCTCCAGACCAGACCAATTCCTTAATACAAAATGTAATGAAGTTATTTTGAGTGAACCATTTATTTTCTTTTGAATGTGTTTCTGTCTCGCTCTCTCACAGACATAAGTCCTCCAGCTCAGGGGGTCGACCACAGGCACGTGCAGAAAGAACTTGGCGAAGTCATCGTTCGGCTGCACAACCCGGTCGTTCTGAGTCCCACAACCATCCAGGTCACATGGACGGTAAGTGCAAGTTGTTATTTCGTGAATATAACTCTATTCAACTGATGCTACACCAAGAACATCATTCCTCTGTTCAAGCTCGAGTCCTCCCACTGGAAGAACTTACAATAGATACATGAAACCATTCGCTTTCTCTGGGTTTTTGCCTCTGCTCTACTTTTTATCTTTTGATATTTCAAAAACTGAGTCATAAAGTTAAGGTAGTTGATGTTAACACTCTTTAAAAACCAAGAATCTTCTCCTTGAGGCAACATTCTTTTCAGGTTGTTCCCCCGAAGCTTTGAAATATTGTAATTGGCGACTTTAAAGTAAACTGAACATCAAATGGTTGAACATAGTTTCTTTGAACCACTGGGAACATTAAAAGAAATGTCAGAGACATCTGGTTGTTCATCAATCTTCCATGTGTCTTCATCTGCTTCCCTCTTAAATCAAAGACTTTGCACAGATAGAATTAGCTTGAAATGTAAGTCAACTGTATTTTGTGAATGTGTTTTTTTTCCCACCTTGAAGCGACGCATTTATCTTCTTTTCAAAAACAATACAAACACACATCTGTTGTTCCACTATACACGTACACATACACATATACACAGGAATCAGCAATGTCTCAGCATTTGACAGGTTTATTAAATGTGAAAAATGAACAGCTACAGCCTCCTCTAATGTTTTTTATTTAATTGTATGGTAATGAGGATAAAAAGGCTATTTGTATTCCTCAAAGCTCAGGCATTCATACAAACTACGTGATGGTTTGTTCTGATAAATCACTCAGATGCAGGTATTTACAGAACACAGCCCTCACTGAGTGCCATGGGGGTGCCGGATTCCATTTCCCAATGAGCCACATTAGCCCTTTTCCTGGAGACATGTTTATTGACCCCTATAATAAGTCTCCCCCCTGGACATGGTGACAAATTTAATGCTGAAGCATTTCTTTATGATTGTAATGTACAATCAACACGAAACACGGCCACATAATCAATCAGGGGCCCTTTCAGCAAACAGAGGGGCCACTCTCACAGAGCTTTTATATTCCAAAATCATTCCATTAATAAACGTCCCGCACTAAGCAGGGAATCCATTTTGCTGATTTACTCGGGGCTACACTGGCGGGGGAGAAAAAAACAGCTGCTTAATATCCCACTCGAAAGCCCTGCTCACTTTTTCTACTGTTAACAAGCCATTACAATGAGTTGTGCACCCTCTCCTCTTCTGCATAAATTCAGATTTTCATGTCTGGCTAAATGGCCCAAGTTTCAAGGGAGGGGTCCTCTGTGGATTGCAGGGGGGCAATCACACTTCCAGTCCCTCCATCTTCTCTATGGGACAGATCTTTTGTTATCACCTCTGCTGCGTATTCCCCTCACGTCCCCGGGGTGTCTGTATTTGCTGCTGCATGACATTCGCGTACTCCAGCCCTTATTAGATGTGGTAGAGCCTGATTTCCAGTGTCACCAGTAAGTGTTTATATTACACGTGAGACATGAATATGTCCTTTAAGGCGGAATTACAGAAAGTCTTTGTAATGGAGGAGGGAACCCGTTCTTTGGGGTAGGAGCTGTGTGTACGAGGTAGTGGCAGGGCGTTAATTGAGCTAAATGTGTCATAGCTGGTGATAAAAGTCCCATTAAACCAGTAACAGCCTCTTAAGAGTCGTGAATGTGATCCAGTGAGCAAAATATCCTATTGTTTAATCTAGTGCGGTCCCAAGTAATGTCAACCAATCTCCTCCAATCAGCTCTTTTCTTTTTGCATTGGAATACCGACCCTAATGATTTACCGTTCACCTCCTCAGGTGGATCGTCAGTCCCAGTTTATCCAGGGCTACCGAGTTCTGTACAGGCAAACATCAGGACTGCCCTCGCCAGGACCCTGGCAGACCCAGGATGTGAAGGTCCCTTCCGAGCGCAGCGTCATCCTCTCCGCGCTCAAAAAAGGAATCGTGTACGAGATCAAGGTTCGGCCTTACTTCAACGAGTTCCAAGGCATGGACAGTGAGTCCAGGACGGCCCGGACGACTGAAGAAGGTACGGAGAGAGAACTCGCTGAGCAGTCAAACTTTGGGGTGTCTGCACAAGTATAGGGTGGGGGGGTAATGGTCCAACAGGTTGCTCTAATGTGTCTCATGATATCACATTGGATTCTGAGAACTGAGGCTGGATGGTGTATGTGAGGATGCATGTGTGTGGATGCTCCTGCTTGTCTGTCTGACCTTCCTGCTGTGCTTTATTTTGGTAATGATTGGTGGTGTTAGTGCCAACCTTCCTCTAATCCATCACCCAGCCGCCACGGGCTGAGCTGTGATTGGACACAACACACACTTCCTCTTGCCAAGATGATCTGTTGCCCCAAAGCTTGATTCATACAGACTCTGACAAGGCCACAGAGCCGTGTGGGCACAAACAAACACGCTCACACAGACACTGGTCAGTATTAGAATGAATTATCTATGGCAACGCGGAAATGCAGCCATTGGCATTGCACCGTTACCTTTCCTCAACCTTCAAGTCTAATGAAATTAAATCTTGGATTTGTTCTGAGGTAAAGACGCACCGTCCCACTAAAGCACAAACAAAGGCTCCTTGTGCAGGAGACAAAGCCCCCCCCCCTCTTGCCACAACGTATCCAGGCCTTCGTGTACAGGAGACAGTTCACATCCTGTCGGGGTGACAGACCCATTTATTTTCCCCTTCTCAAAGGAACCCTATCTCCTGTGGCCAGCCAGTGTACCCGCCACTGTAGTGGAACTGCCATCACATTACAGCCGTCCCCAACACTGCCGCCCACACTAAGACATGTATACAGTAAACCCATACATACCGACACACCCCCTCTCCCCGAGGCCTCCGGAACCTGCTTGTCACAGCTATTACCAGTGCTGATAACACTCTGCGCTCGTGCTCTATCTGCATCCCAGTCCCCCAGAGAGCTCGGCCACTTTCTATTCCTGTCACAGGCCCCGGTGCTGCACCCGGTCAGCGGAGATAGCTGATACAGCGTCGGCAGCGAGGCTTTCGGCTCCTCGGAGACCTTGGCACTACTGAGAAGGGCAGTTAGACGGATAAGAGGAGAAGTCTAGTTCACAGAGTGATTAAAACTTGTTCGATACCTAACGCAATTAGAGAATCCCCAGAACGGGTCAAGGCGGATTCTCAGGGCTCAAATGCTTTGTCCGTTCAAATCGTGTCTCTCATTCTTTTTCACCCAATGTCTCACGTCCCCTGTGGACAGTCCTGTTGTGACTGATGCTTTGGAGGAACTCTGGCTTCCCTCGGATTCCGACTGAATGATTCTCTAAGAATTTACCATCGAGTCCCATCAAATATGCAAGATGAAGCTTATTTAGGTGAAAGAAAAATCACATATGTCACATATTTTAATTTCTAGTGGACTTAATGATGGAAGGTCCACGTCTTTCCTCCCACACTACCCACTGGTTTACATTAGCTGTTGGTTCCCTGTCCCTGTCTGCATGAAGTTATTCCTTCCTTCATGCAGATTAGCACTGTGTGTGCATGAGAGACAGGGGGTCACATTCCTGCCCGCCATACATCACACCACTAATGGCTCTATTAGCACAGCCTCTGAGGACGCTAATGAAAAATGTGTATTGTTTAGCGCAAATATGCATGATAATAAGCTGCTAAATCATTCATAACATTAACTTTGAACGACATTGTCCCCGATGGCTGCCTGCCACGCACCATTCCACCACTCTGTCACCTGGATGTAATTCAGCGGCGGAGAGCCCTGAGCACGACGCTTGATCAGATGCTCCCTCTCGGTGGATTGTTTCTAATCTGGCCAAGGTGCCGGGTTCATCATTGGACCCATTCGTCTTCCGCCGTGCCAGGGCTCTCCGGCTCTCTGGGGGACCGTGTGGCCAATCGCACTGAGGGATGAGCACAGATTTACCGGGTGACACGTGCCATTTTGGACGGAGGCGAGGTGAGGGAGAGGCAGCTCGGGAGTAATTGACCTGTCAGTATTCTGCCGTGGTGCCGCTCCCCTGCCAGCCACTGCGGAAATGAGAAAACATTATTTTTAAAACGTTATTTCCAGTCGGGCCAACTGTTATTTATTTTTTCCCTCCGTCACACCCGTGTGGGGGTCAGGAGATTGTCGCCCATCAGAATGACAACAGAGTGAGGTTTATGAAAGCTTGGACTTGTCTTGTTTCTATTCACTTTCCGTTTGTCTGTGGATAGAAGTGATTCATTTAGAGGAGCCCCGCTGTGAAGCGTCCTGTCTTATCCTTATCTACTGGCTTTAGTTTCCTCTGGCTGATCGATGGAACCCGTCAATATGTTTACTGAGACCATGTTTCCTTCCCCCTAAAATGTTTTTTCTCCATATTTCCCTCTTGTCTTTGCTTCATCCCATAAGCCCGTTGACCTACGTGCTACCATGGCTCGGTTAATACTGGAGTCTTAGCTTTTCTGAGAGCTCCTGCCTGACTGTGCCAGGATGTCATTCCACAAATCAATACCAGTATTCTTTGTGCAGCTCCACCACCCCCGAGCAGAGGGCGAGATATATTAAATCATAGTGAAACGTTAAGGATCGGCTGCAGCCATGTCAGACCTGCCCTGGTCCTCATGCAAATCCCTCTTTTAATGAGACGTCTTGACAGCCTTCAGGCACCTGTGCCATCCCCAAAGAATAACATTCCTTGGAAAAGTGTGTGTGTGCTTGTGCGTGTGTCTGATTGTACGTATGTGCATATTTCTGAGCTCTAAAATACTACTGTGCATCCCAATTAAATACGCCGCTGCCTGAACTGTGAAATACTACATTTGAGAGTTGACCTGGATATCTTGTGTTTCCCCTTTCAGCTCCCAGTGCTCCTCCTCAGCAGGTAACGGTCCTGACTGTGGGAAACCAGAACAGCACTTCCATTAGCATCTCCTGGGACCCCCCCTCCATCAGACCACCAGAATGGCCTCGTTCAAGAGTACAAGGTTTGTCCCCGTAGCGAGTCAGCGTGGACATCTCCATTTCAATCACAAGGAGCCAAATGGAATCAACTGCAAATCTGTTTTCTCCCCCCTTCCGCTTCTAGATCTGGTGTTTGGGCAACGAGACACGTTTCCATGTCAATAAGACGGTGGACGCAGCCATTCGCTCCGTGGTGGTGGGGGGGCTGCAGGTGGGAGTGGTCTACAGAGTGGAAGTGGCTGCCAGCACCAGCGCGGGGGTTGGAGTCAAGAGCGAACCTCAGTCTATCATCATCGGTAAGACTGGTTGTTATAAAGCATTCCACACTTTTTAACTTCCAATCTGTTTTTTTTTCCCAATGGCACCATCAGTGTGCACATCTGTATTCCAGTAGTGACAGGAGGAGTTCAACAGAAGAGAAGACAGTCTTTATATTTTCATCTCACACCAGGAATTACCAAATTGATATTATTCTTATAACACCACTATTTTGAGATGTGGTGTGACCACGTGTGATTTATGTGGAGCCGGGGCAGATTGTGCCTGATTTGACCCATAACTGATGGCTTGGCCTGCAGCATGTTCTTATTTCCCCAGTGTCACTCACATAATCCATCTCCCAGAGCACAGCCCCAAGTCTGCAGTTAGAATATGTTTGTGTGTTTGCAAGTCTGTGGATGTGCGATTGGGTAGTGTTCATGTGGGTCACACAGTAATACGATAAAGAGCTTTTGTGCATGTTTACACGCGTGCACATTTTATATCGTTTTGGGGTTTTTTTGTTAGGAGTGTGTTTTTGTTCCTGTTATGAGGGAACATTTGTGTGTTCTCCAAGACATAGTGTCAAGCAGACAAGTCAGGGGTGAGCTTGCGATTGGAGATCAATACAGACCAGGATCCATCTCTTCTCATTTCACATGCTGTGTTTTAAAGGCAACAGAGTGAATTAGGGCCCAAGCTAAGCAAACAACCTGCTCATCTGGGGGTTGGTTATAAGCTTTTAGGCTTTGTCTTTTTAGCTTTCACCTTGGAGCAGCAGCTCATGCACAGCAGCGTTGTTATTTCCTGTTTCCCTCCAGTAGCTATCCGCCCCAGCATCACATTAACGCCTCCTGTTTCCCCACCCGTGCCCTCAGGTAAGGAGTTTCGGGACGTGATTATGCATGGAAACCGGAACAACAGCATCACGGAGCAGATCACCGATGTGGTGAAGCAGCCGGCTTTTATCGCGGGGATCGGCGGGGCCTGCTGGGTCATCCTCATGGGCTTCAGCATCTGGCTCTACTGGAGGAGGAAGAAGAGGAAGGGCCTCAGCAACTACGCAGGTCAGGATTGATCATAGTCACCTATGCAAAATTGCCGCCGACATTCTGCTCCCCCTGCCTCGGCAAACAACGGGAAATTGCTCCACCACTCAACAAATAATTATGTTTTTCTCTGTAAAAAGCATGAATATTTTACCACCGCATTAACATCTCGCAGTTTTAATCAGCGCAGATATAATGGAATGATGTAGAAGCTGCTAGCGGTGGGGTTGAGGCGGCCGTGGTGTGTGAAAGCTCAACAGGGAGACATATGTCAGCGTGAATCATATCCACGGGGCTACACTTTTTTGACAAATCCACCCACAGTGCTGGTTAATAGCCCGGGGGTGGTCGAGCTGAGTGGGCAGACTGGACTCTCTGCTGGTCACTGGTGCTGGAGGTCGTCCAGCTCCTCCTCCCACACACTGACCCTGACATCTTACTCGAGCGACGCCCCCCCTCCAGTCAATACTAGCAACCACCAAGTCCACATGTACTGCCAAGGGTTCAAGATTTAATTAGAGAGCAGAAAAATGGTAATGAAGTGACGCATTTATGTTGTGTGTGTAAATGTCTGTGCAGCATAATATTCAAATTAGTTCTTCTCTCATTAACAAGCAGAACTTCCATAGAAGCACACTTCTATGTCTCTATTTGTGTTACTAACAATTAATGACTATGTCCAGAGTTGGCTTGGTTATTTTTTTTTCATTTTTGTTTGTTATGTGTGTTTTCTTTGGTTTGTGCCACCGTCTCCACACCTCTGCTCACCTCTGAGCTGGCTGCTTCCCTGCCTGACGCTCTGCACACGGGGGCGACACAGTGGTCTTCCACTGTCTGACCCCAGGGCCTCTCGACTTGGCCCCCTGTCCCCAGTGTGCAGACAACCCCTAAAGCTCTGCTTATCTCTGCAGGCTTTTAACGCACAACTTCTCTGTCTTCTTGTTTTGCAGTTCAGTCCTTCACCTTCACCCCTGCAGGTACTGTTCATTTGTCCCGTGTCCTCACCTCACCACAACGTAGATCCAACCCCGCTTTATAGTATATGTGCTTGGATTTATGCAAAAAAAATCCAAACCATATACTAATGAAGGAATTTTAACCCCGGCAGAGAAACAAATTTAAAAAATCAAATTAATCAGAATTTGTTATTGGACATGACCAAACTTCAATTCTTATCCCCGCCCAACTTTTTCCGCCTGATTTACATGTTGTGTTGTATTTGTGTGTATGTTTGCTTATGAATGAAGTGTCATCCTGTCTAGTGCATCTTCCTTTCTGTTTACCTCTAGACTCATCAAATCATTGTGCCTCTAACAGATCTATTTCTGTAGGTGTCATTTAGCAGCTCGGTGGTCCATTTGATTGTTTCCCCTCTGTTTAGTTGTGAATCTTGTGACAAAGGAATGTCACCGACTACTTAACGTAATGGCAAAGAACAGCCACTCTGAACGATGTCCTGTCACCAGCTGCTCTAAGCTTATTGAAGAAGCACCCACAAGGCAGTCTGTTGATAGAGTGGATCGAGTCAATAGCTCCCAATCAAAGATAATGTGTTTTCAAGTGCTCTGAGTTTAACAAAATACAAGACATGGAGGATTCAATTCCAATGATTCTTTTGTTCTGTGTAATATCAGTGGAGCTGCAGTACACAGGGTCGGGGGTCAGCACATTCTTATATTCCCTGGACTTTCTAACCATCACTTACTAATGACATGTTTGTTGAAGTTTGTGGTGCTATGTAGTCCCAGTGGAAATGATTCTAGACTCTCCATTCAAATGTGAGATAAACCTCATGTTAACTCACTAAAGTATAAGAGTTAAAACCGTTGTTGAGGTGATATTCAGAACTTGAGCCACAGCACGTCCAAGCAGTTGCGTAGTGCTGCTCTTCTCTATATTGACAATTAGTTGATATATCGAGAGTGTCCTGCTTCAGCCTCCTGTCAGTGCCGGAGAGGTAAATCACGACACTGTTTGTGGCTCGCAGCCAGCAAGGAAAGAGATTTGATGGAATTTTTATACCCCCCCCCCACCCTTAATGCTTATTAAAGGGGATTAATCTGTATTCATGTTGGAGAAAGTGCTTATCTGGAAGACCGAGGCGAGAAGCACGGCTGTGCCGCCATGTCACTCCGGCTAACATGAAAAGTATTCCACAGCAGCCTAGAAATGTGCCTGAGCGCAGATAGGGACTTCAGAGGCCCCCCCCCCGCTGCCGAGTCTCCCCTCGCCGCCACCTCCTCCTCCTCCTGTCAGTCCTCTCTGAGGCGACGGGAGAATTCTCCAACGCAAGTTTGTTGGTGGTGGAACAAAGACGAACGGCTTTAGCTACGACTAAATAAAGAAAAACCCAAGTCTGCCTCAAGCTGTCAAAGCCGCGTTGTGTTTGTTTTATCTGAGTAAAACTATTGTTGGCAGTAAGCAGTTTAATTCCAGTTGCTTGTGTGCAGTTGCTTAAATCCAAATGCAGTAAATAAACCCCCTAAACTGTTGTGATGTGCTTGCTAGACAAATTTAGAATTGTGTTTTCCTTGCTTAGAACTCGGAGGAAATTGGATTAAATAGGCCTAGGTAGTGTTGCTGATGCATTAAAATGTCCTGTTAGCAGCCTCTGTAATCTATGGTGGGAGTTTCCTCTCCCTGTCATCCACACTACAGCGTCACCCACAGAAAAGCCCCCCCCCCATCTCTCGCCCGGGCTCGTTGTGGAATCAACCTGAATGAAACAGAAAAGGGAGGAGGACTGCCGCCTCCTCCCTTTAATCTCCATCTGTGGAGCACATGAGCCAAATGACTAACAGCTCTCGTTCTCTCTCTTGAGTAAACCAGCTCTCTTCCTCCCCCCCCCCAAAACCCTCTCTCTCCCTCTCATCGGTATGAGGTGGTTTCCAAAACTCTTGCCACTCCTCCGTGTTCCCTGTGATCCATTGAAGTTCTTAACACGCTCAGAACTCTCGGTGCTGCTCTGTCATCATGTTTGTCGAATGGAGATGAAATAGATCTTTCAAAAAGCCGGCGCTCACTTTGAGCCGCGGAGTTTCGCAGTCCGCCGTCAAAGAGGGGCCCTCGTTATCAGTACATCGATGTTATAGAGCAGCCAGGTCACGTGCATTGGATTCTGGGGAGCCCCCTGCAAGCTGGAGCGTCGGCAACTCAGCCGTTGCACTTACAGATCGAAAATCCCACGTGATTAATGAGCCCTCTGCCTTTTCTAATCATTTTTTTGGCTGAGAATTTAATCTCAAATCTGATAATAACTCAGCAGCAAAACAAGAAAGATGAAATGAGTTTTCCCTCTCATCAGGCGTCTTGTCCTTGAGGAGCACATGACGTCTCCGTCTAATGCAAAGCAATATGCAGTCCTCAGCTTAGCACTTTCTTCATGAAAGGCATTGGATGCAGGGGGACATCCGCAAGTATTATCCATCCAGCTGTGTTAGAAAAGTGAACAGATGAATACATAGCTGCTGAAACATGGAGGGAAACAGGACAATACTGAAATCGAATGTGTCTTACTTATGGAAATAAATCCTGCTTGTTTCTTGTGAATACTAGAAAATTAAATATCTGGTGTTGTCTTTTCTTCCCCTCCGTCTTCTCCCTCTCTCTTTCTTTCCATCCTGTCATCAGTGACGTTCCAGAGAGTCGATGGCGGCCTGATGAGCAACGGAAGGTGAGTGTCCATCCAGAAACAAAAAACCACACCACCAAACCAGACCAGTCAATATTTGAGCCAAAACAGATCTTCCCATCATGACCATCTTCACACGCCTCTACGCACTTCCTCCACAGTCACGCATCACGTCCGCCGCGAGCTGCTCTCGATTCTAACGCTGATAAACGACTGATAGATTGATAGATAACCGATACCTGTTTGTGCAAATCTACGTTTTCTACCACATCTCCATCCGTGCATCGACGGATGAACTCGTAAATCTCGCGGAATTAACAGAAACAATTTAAGCAGAGAGTGTTTTTATTTTGTCATTTATCTTCGGGCTGCCGGCTGCAGGCAGAAGCCCAGGAGCCCTCTGGAGTGATAAATTTGCCTGTCACCTCGCGTGGGCGGCTGGGATCTGAGCACATGTAATAATGTAAAAATAATTACCCAGGGGAGAGGTGCGTGTTCAGGTTCCCCGCATGCACCCCCGGTACAGCCTGCTCCATCTCAGTGTGTGTTAGTGAAAGAGAGCGAGGGAGAGGGGGGGGGGCTTCGGGGGGAGAACAGGGCACATCT
Organism: Pseudopleuronectes americanus; assembly: GCA_038501795.1. Classification (NCBI taxonomy): domain Eukaryota; kingdom Metazoa; phylum Chordata; class Actinopteri; order Pleuronectiformes; family Pleuronectidae; genus Pseudopleuronectes; species Pseudopleuronectes americanus. The sequence goes on along the minus strand of JBAMIH010000060.1, from coordinate 92,479 downwards.
CAATGACACCAGTTACTGAGCCTTTGTGGGTATTCAGGAGACTCCCTCGAGAATCTGGTGCTTCCCGCCTATCTACTGCTTATCACACCTGACTGGGTAAAACCTGCTGGATTCAAACCCTCGACGAGACACCGCCGACTAAATCTGACCCCGCGAGTCTGTGGGGCTTCTGGGAATGTCGGGTTGCGGCATTTCTGTATTCTTGCTTTTTGTTTTGAATCCCCTTTTACTCCGTGCATATGACTCGATGCCACAATGGACGATTTTGCCTCTATTGTTCTTCGAGGTGCCAGCGAGCTCTCAATGAATTAGCCACGCCACTCGTCGTTGCCTTTTTTCTCATCTACGTTCTGCTGCAGTGTTTTTTTTTCTTCAATTTTCCACATAAGTGCTCCTGATTCTCAGTCCAGCGAATAGGATTTTAAATGTCTGTATTTGCGCTGCTGTGTATTTGTCATATCTGTAGTCGGCAGCAGCGACCGCCACAAATTGTTCACAGCCACCGGAATAGGATTCAGTCTGGAGCCTCTGATCCGTTAGTCACTCTCGTGCCATCGAATCCCAGATGTTGCAACTTCCCCATCTGCCCCCGAGAGTGAAAATATGTATCACAGCATCAGAGGCAAAATGTGTTCATTTGTTACATGAAATGTTCATTGCATTAATTAGACAATAGCAAATGAAGCTGCGTCTGTTTTCCCGTTTCTCATTGGCTCTTGCCAAATTGCCCTGACTGAACAATTACACTTAATCGATCACAAAATAAATGATTCATGGAAGATGAATAGGCGGCAGATCGGTGGGTCTGGACCATTTGATTTTTGGCTGCATAATTGAAATTGATAAAAGCCGATATGGGCTCATTCGTTATCCCCCTGCCAATAGGGAGATGGTAATTACGAGGTAGTAATAACTTCCTGTCTCTGCGCTGATCAATATTTTAGCAAAGCACATTCACTCCTGTAGGCAGACTGAACAGATTTCACTGACACTGTTGCTATGGAGATTTCTTTTACCAACCGGGCTCTGAATTCTAAATGACAACATGTTGCCTGAGAGTTAATCTAGAAAACTAATCCAGGTTTCTCATTGCTTTTAGTGCTAGCTAATGTCTAGACTTTTAATCCAAGTTCGATTCACTAGTCCGTGGGAGCATAAACACCTGATTTATGAAGTTGCTTTGGAATGAATGCCTCTCACTTGGCTTATTTATGGGAAGCTCAGTGTCGGGGTCTCAGGCTGTATTTATGGTTTCCAACCCATCACAAACTGAAACGTCTAAGAGCAAGCGCTCCAAATCAAATTTTATCTGCCAAGGTTGCTATCCATCCAAGCTACGTGTCAACTTTTCATTAGACATACGACCCAGTGTCCACCTCCCGCCCGTTCTCCATTCCAGCACCATCTCACACACACACACATATAACAAATATCCCCAGAAGGAATCAGTCTTATTCTAATTATCCCTCAGCAGGAGTTCTGCTGTGTGATGAATGCAAGGACGATGCAGCCATTTCCACTGTCAGCTCCTTGTCTTTCAAATGGTCTTTCTGTAGTGGGGCTGGGGGGGGTGGGGGGACCTGCTGGAGCACACAGGGGCAAGTGACAGCGGCGATAAGACAAGGTCACAGTCTTTTATTTTAAACTGTGTACATTTGTGGTGCAGACTTGCTTCAGTCTGCTAGAGAGACAGTGTCCTCTCTTTTTTTTATCTGCTTTTAGGCTGACAGAGGCTGAGCGCACAGGAAGTGGTGCAGGAGGGATAAAAAAGAGGAGATGGAGGTGTATGTTGGGGGGGATAAAAAGGGTTTGGGAAGGATGGTATGGCGAGAGAGGGAGGGAGAGAGAGAGAATGATGGCAGTTTGGAAACATTGCAGCCAGAAACAGAGGGAGCAGGATGGGGGGGAGATGTATTACCCTATAAAAGTGCATGTGTCTGATGCACAGCCATCAATTTGAATGACTTGTCTCCCCCGAGGGCCTGTTTTGGCATTCAGGAGCCACAGCGAGGGTTCTTAGCTTGCCAGGGCTGCAGTTCATTTGGACCCCGCTGCAGAAGCTCTTCTCATTTAGAACCTGTGGCTGAGGGAGAAGCCGACTGCAGCGCGCCCATTACCTGCCCTTGTCCTCGGGGCTTGACTCTGTCCCAGTCCCTCGGAGCCGACACGTCACCCCGGTGGAGCTGAGACGAAAAGCCCCATCAGGCAGCCAGACTGCTAACTACTGTGTTACACACCGTCTTTCAGAATACACCAGACTGTCTGTAGTCGGCTACACAAAGCACTGCCGGGCACTGACAGCGGGGTGTGCTGTGTTTCTGAGAAGGCAGTTCCATCCGCTTCACTGCACGGGCTGCTTGTCTGACCGGTGCAGGGTTTAATTTATCTGAGAAAAATGTCTCGGGGTCTTTTCTCTGTTTCTATCCTTCCTCCACTTCGTAAACTAGCAATTATATATATTTTAATTTATTTCAATGCCAGGCAATTAAAAACACGTGGAGTATGATTCATCAATGGAACATAAATAGCAGAATTGAACTCAACTCCATCTGTATTTCCCGTGGTGACGAGGCTCAGACGTGATTGTACAGTAAAGTGGCCCTAATGGCCTCCCAGCAGTCACCCATGACAGGTTAAAGTCTTAATGGCTGCTTTTTATGGTCCTCACCCCCTCAGGAGGGACGCAACACCTGTTCAATGGAGCTGCCCTCACCCATATGCAGGCGTCCCACAAGTGGGTCGGGGGGCATCACGGTGGGGCGATAGGCTGAGGTTTGACGTCTCATCAAATAAGATTGAAACTGTCTGGACATCACCACAAGGGGTTGATGGGAAAACGCAGCAGAATGCCCGAGATATTAACGAACAAGGGAACGTATGCATGTGGGTGTGGACGTGGATTGCTGCACATGTGTGCACGGGGGTTGAATGTATGCATTAGTGTCTCCACGGTGTGCTTTTGCATTAATAACTCTGGGAATGTGACAAAGACACAGCAGGAGAAACAGGAGAGATAAAGGACTGTGTGTGTGCCTGAAGGAACTCTGTGAGAAAAGAAATGTATCCGTACAGTTCTCACTCGTATCTCAGATGTGTTTCATTAGCTTCACAGGCTTATCTCACACAAACACACATTCCTGTGCACAACTTACATTTAAACATTTGTTTGATATTTTTTTGTCTTCATATTGCCTCTCTGCTGATTGCTGTCATGTTTTTTCATCTTTTATTTCTAAATCCGGTAACATAATGCCAAATTCAACCATGCGTAACAAGGAATAAGGGATGTTGTTAGTGCAATAAACTCTGATAGCAATGTCATTTCACAGGCTGCGTTTAATCCGGTGTTTTATCTTGTGTTTCTGCTCAGCCGGCCGGGCCTGTTGTCTGCCGGTGACCCGGGATACCCCTGGTTAGCGGACTCCTGGCCAGCCACCAGCCTGCCTGTCAACAGCGGCTCCGGGGGACCCAATGACCTGAGTAACTTTGGCCGAGGAGGTAAGTGCCCTGGTGCCGTCCCCGGGCGGATTGTGAAAGGACTGACAGAGATAAAAGATGACGACCTGCTTTCCTTTCTGTTCCACCACCAGCTCCTGTTGTTCATCATGTACATATATGCATGCGAGATGAATACATCGAGTATACGCGTATTGCATGCATGTTTGGATATACGTTTATATATATCGCATAGGGGGACAGCTAGAGCATTAACATTGGGGGGCCTCCACTGTCACCGGGCTGAGTAATGGCAAATAGTCCGGCTCGGTGTCGCAGCCCATACCTCAGAGCAGGAGAATGCGAGGGGGAGAGACAGGAAGAGGAGCAGGGGGTGGGTGGGTGTTTGAAAAGGATGGTGTTGAGCAGCCAGTCGTGAAGGACAGGCGCAGCTTGACTGGCGCAGATGCGGACACTTCCGCCACGGCTCTACATCATCTCCCCTTCACTGGGCATGCAAAACCAGGCACTACGGAGAGAGTCTGCTCACTCTCTCCCTCCCTTTCCTCTGTCGTCGCACACACACGCATGCAGAGCGGCAGCATTGTCCCTGATGTATATGAACAGAGAAGGGAGGGGAGTGAGATATCCACACGTGTGGAGGGGATGTTTTCTTTCAATGAGATTTGGCTGTTAAGTGCTGTTTCTTAAGATGTCCGCGGACCTGAAAGCACCAGGACTCAGACTGTAATTTCATAAGAGTCAAGGAGATGCACTTGGATAGTCCTGTTCTCTCTATCTTCCATAAAAACAAAAAGCTTATGATTAAGTACTGTAGGGATAAAGGTGAAGTGAGGTGGCAGCTTTCTTATTCCCTCCCCTTCCTTTGTCTTTGCAGATATCCCCAATGGTCAAGGGGATAAGTCGGGCACCATGCTCTCTGACGGAGCTATCTACAGCAGCATAGACTTCACCACCAAAGCCAACTACAACAGCGCTGGCCAAACGTCCCAGGCCACGCCCTATGCCACCTCTCAGATTCTCCACACCAGTAGCATCCACGAGCTGGCCGTGGACCTGCCCGAGTCCCAGTGGAAGGCCTCGCTCCAGGCCAAGCAGGAGATGGCCAACCTGGGCTACTCCCTGCCCGACAAGAACTCCTGCAACAACAGTAAGTTATGCCGAGAAACGCAAGCGTGCCAGTGGGAGGTTTTTTGGGGACACTGGTTCCCTCGTGTGTGGGAGGTTTAGCAAGTTTTAAACGATTGTGTGTCAGCCATAGAGTCGTTATTGTCGTCCAGTGACATCAACAACAAAGTCCTTTAACCACGTTCTCACACTTCAAAGTTTACAGTTGAAAAATAACATGGTCATTTGGTATTTAAACTTTTCCACCCAAAGACTCTGAAGCCTTTTTAAACCCCGGCTGCGGTGGTGGGAGGTTTCCTTAAAAAGACTGGTTTCTCCTCCAGCAGACATCAACTTGGTCACTCTCCAATGTTGAATAAACATATTTTGAAGGAGAAGTACAGTTTAGTCATCCATCCCTTTTTTCCTGCTGGGTTTTCTCATTATCACTGCTCCTCCCTGGGTTTCAGAGTAATTGCCAATCTTTTTTAACTATGAGTAATATTTTGGTAAAGGATCCAAATTAATTTACCGTGGATTTATTATGGGACTTTTAAAGCAGACCGGAGCTTCACACTCGTGGTGTGATGAGCATTCCTTCACTGTATTCTAATACATATTTATGATCACATTTTCTAAAAGCCTAAAATTGATTATTTATGGTTTTTACATTGCAAATGCAATGGATCTTTAGAAACTAATTTTCTAAATCATCCTGGCATAATTTTAAGAAATAATAATTCTCATATATTGAATTAAAATCTTTAGTATATACTGATTTATAAAAAAAAATTATCAATATCAAATCCTGTATGTCCAGCAAATGTTTAGTCGGTTGCCTACAGATCCCATGTAATGTTGAATCAGTCCAGCCTGTTAAATGTGTGACTCCTGAATATATCCTGCTTGCTTGATGCTCTAACTGCATGTTTGCATGTGCTTGTGCTAAGAGCCAATCACCTGACGCCACTGTGGTTTTTGCCCTTTAACCCCCACTGTAGCCCTCCTTTTCATTCCTGACTACCGATTGGCCGACGGATTGTCTAATAGAATACCCCACAACCAATCACAAGATTTCAGCACCACCAGCTCTCACAACAGCTCAGAGCGAAGCGGCAGTCTCTCAGGTGGGTTCAAGTCAAAGTGAACTGGGGAAACTCTCTGGGGCTCTGCCGCTTGACTTTATGATTGATGGGTGTCTTAATTGCTTCATTGATCTGTTATCTGCATGTTCAAACCTGACATCTAAGATTTCTTTCTTCACCTCGTCCCTTTCCTTCACCAGAGATGCTTTTCTCCCTCAGCTGCCCCTGCTCACAGTGCAATACATCTGAATGCTATGTGGTTATTTTTTTTAACTAATATGGGGGATGAGTTACTGGAGCATAAAGAAGCAGGACTGTTAAATAAGAGCGAGTAGAATACTGCTACGAGCTCCAGACAGAATATTGCTGCAAGTCATAATCCTGGGTTTCTGCCATCACTGCTGCTCTTTGTTAAGGCTTTGTCTCTCACTGTGCGGCTGAGAAGACGGGAATTGGGGCAGAGGGAGTCTTTCAGACAGAGTGGACTATATACACACACACACGCCATTAGAGATGCTCGGCTGGGTAAAGTGGCAAAAATACCTCCCTTTTCCCCTCTTCTACTAATGGTCACCGACTACACTAAAACCTATGTTCAGAGAATTACAATGTCATTTATAGGACAAGGCAGCCCTCTGCCTGCCTCCCCTCTCCTCTCCTCTTTTATCTAGTTACAAGCCACTGCCTTAACTGGTCTCTAATTCAGTGCTCCGGCACACAGGCGGCTGGGGAGAAGGATGTGAAGTGGCCGTGATCCTTCCCATAAGGAAATCTCTAACTGGGCTTAACACATGCTGTATTTTGATTTCATGGATTGAAAAGAAACGTGGAAAAAACTAATGTGCTTTAAAATAGCTGCTTTTAAGAAGCAGAAACAGTTTCCTGGTTATTGTCAATAAAAAGATATGAAAGTGGGATTAATCTTGCTACCAAGTATAGTCTTTGGTTTATTCATTTTCACTTATACTCAGACATGGTCTCCTATAGTAAAATGTATATTGTATAACATACAGGCGTCTACAACCTCATAACTTCTTTTAGGGAATTACTCAGCCAGTGATGGTCAGAGATAAATATCTGCATGAGATTGAAATAACCATCCATAATTTATACCTCTCCTGTTGAGGGTGGAAGGGGGGGGCTGGAGCCGATCCAAGCTGACACTAGGTAAAAGGTAGCCAAGAGTGAAATAATAATTCAAATATGTATTAATAACGCTATAAAAGTGAATGGATTAACATAGGCTCTGATATTCTTCCCTATAAAGAATAAGGGATGAGTATCAAACTGAGTTTCCGACTGTATATCTTCTATATAATACAGAGCGAGTTATATATAGTGATGGAAATTTGAATCAGCACGAGCTGGGCTTTGATTCAGACCTCAGCCAAAGTAAACTCACCATTTGAAAGAAAGTAGAAGTTGCAGTGTGTTGCGCTCCCTCCGAGGAGATGGAGAGAATAATGAATGTCAGGTCTGAAGGAGGGGAGCGGGATGAAAAGGAACTGAAATAGAGCGGCTTTTACAGCAGCGTGGATCTCCACTGGGGGCATGAAGCTGCTCATTAAAAAGCTTTCATAGTGTAAGGGAGAAGATGTAGCTGGTGTTTTCTCTGTTTTTTTCTGTGTCTGTTTCGAGACCCCGAAGACTCCCCATTCCCCCCCGCTCTCACTCATCTGTGTGTGAGGCTGCAAAGTCCATGATCGTGTGTTGAAGTCCGTGGTTTGTGTGTGTGTGTGTGTGAACTGTCCTGCAACTCCTATGTGTGTTGCATCTCACCTCATCGTGTAACTTATTTTTTAATTGAGATGAAACATGATGATAGATGACTTTCAGTTGATTCGTCCTCTTTTAAATAAAATGTATTCCCCCACCCGTAAGTTACTGGCTGCATATTCCCAGTCTCTGCTCTGTGGCTTCCCCCTCAGCACTGACGCGCCCAATGAAAACAAGGCTTTGCAGCCCTACAGTTATAGGCTGGGGCCGCCCAAACCTTGGGTATAAATACCCAAAGCTGAATCTATATTTAGTGCGAGTTCCCCTTTGAAGCGAGGCCCAGTTTTGTCATAGGGGATGGCTTCGCTGTGTAACTCCTGTATAGCTCCTAGCCACAGCCTCGCTCTCTCTCTCTGTATTTTTCATATTTGGGTTGAGCTGTTATAATTCCAGTGCCAGTCCATCCTTCCCTAGAAGAGGCTCATTTACAGTATTGATGGCCGGTCTTGTGTGGAGAGACTAAGGATGATTGAACAATCGCGTCAGCTCCCCATTTATTGGGAAAAGTCAAGCGTCGCCCAGAGGTACAATTAGGAAACCCAATTACTTTCAGACTATACCTACACTGGTGCTGCTGCCTTGGGCTTACAGTTGTTTCTTTTTATCACTTCCATTCTTTATTAATCTCATTCCGACCCCTGCCTGAGATCTCCCTCCCTCCTCCGTGCTCTCATCTTATAGAAGTACTTTTGTTTTTTTCTTGCTGGGAATAGATTTTACTAAATGTAATATGATGAGAATTATCTGAACTTGAAACACGCAGCGTTCATGACTTCTCTGCCATCTGGCCTCCGTGAAAAAATCAATGGACATGTACCTCATTGCTTCTGTAAGTCTCTTTTGATGACACTTATGCATTTTTTTTTGTATACTTCTGCGCCTCAGTCAAATCCGTTTATCAAATTACATCTCAGTGCATCACGTTACAATGCACACAATGCAGTATTGGCAGTGTTTTCCGTGGCGCTGGGGGAAGTGATTACAGGCCTTTGGCAGGGAAGCCTAACCAGCAGATGACAGATACAAATGTGTTCAGCAGAGTTTCCCAATGATGGCTTTCACTCGTCTGTGTGGCCGCTGACGTCAGCCTGAGGTATTTTCTGGATTGAGATGTGAGGTGTCTCAGCCACAAAAGTATTTTTATATATATATATATATATGCAGACACTATGTATCCTTACTTTACCCAAATGCCCAGAGGAAGAACGGCATAAAGCATATATAGAAAAAATAATTATAACTTTCCGCTCAGAATGAATTGTGTGGTACAGGGTTTGCCGACCTCTGGAATAATCTACTGGTCCAGTGTTTAACCTTAATGTGCAGATCCAACAATTTTATGGATGGTAAGAGTTGGCCGCTGTAACATCTACTTACGATTCTCAGTAAATTCTTAGACGTACTATATATAAAATAAGAGATATTCCTTTTTCCCCCGTATATTCTTTTCATGATAAATAAATCGCCAAATAGATAAGAACAAAGGACATTGAGGCTCGAAAATGTTGTTAAAGTAACTGTTAATATGCTTTGAAAATCTAAACCGAGTTTGAGTTTGTTTTGCTCCGGTGTGTCTTCAGGGAAATTACGAATACTTTATATTCCTCTTAAGTTGAAAACGGATTACGGCTTGAAGCCAAATGTGCTTTAAAGAGGAAAGAAAAGGTTTCTTCCATGGTGACCAAATCGTATAAAACCCAGTATTGACCTGGCTGGCAGATTTATAAAGACGGATGGGACAGGGGAGAATCGGGTGTTGGAGGGATATGAGTGGAAATGGATGGGGTTAGCAGCGCTCCGGTGTAATAAAAGAAATGAAAGTAGTAATAGACTCTCAGTGAATTCCATTAGGGACACACTGACACTACACAAGCCATTCATTATGATGATGCTGTGAAGTGAGATATTTCATTGTGGAGCCCAAAGCCCGGTGTGAAAAGGGGACACTGAGGAATGGGTGGAGCACAAAGGTCCGCCTCAACTGCGTTTACTGCCGCTCTCTCCTGTTTCTATGGAGATTTGAGGCTTTTCAGCCGATCAATCAATAGAGGCACGCTTTTCATCAGGAAACCTTGAACTTCTCTGTGGAAGCACTGTGACAGACCTGGAGCCCATTAAATCCCTGTGTTTGAAAATTGTGTATGACTTCCTAAGAGTATGTTGAAAAGAGTCCAAATGGATCCGTAAGTAAGGTGTTTGGACTAAATTGAGTTTCTCTAGACATGTACTCATCTAGTGTTTTTGTTTGTTTTTTGAACTCACTATTATGTCGTCTTGTACAATTTCTTTTTCAATGACTGTTTCTCTCAAATGCATCCTTTTCCTTTTGTAGGCGGCAAGGGAGGAAAGAAGAAGAAAACCAAGGCCGGCTCCAAACCCTCCAAAGCCAATGGCTCGAGCTGGGCCAACGTTCCCCTGCCCCCTCCCCCTATTCACCCGCTTCCTGGCACTGAGATGGACCATTATCCCAATGAGCTCCATGAGGGAGGAGGGTAGGTCTACTAGTTGATGAGTACTAATACACATGTGAACAGATAAATGTGATTTAAACAGCCACAATTATACAAGTGACTGAAGATGTATACGTTTTAGTTATTCATCACGATCAGATATTGAAAACAGAGACGTTAAATAGCCTGAAATTAAATGAAGGGGCTGTGTTAAATGTTTTTATTATTATCAATATAAATTATTTTATAGCCATTTTGCATATTTTGTTTTCAGATAAACTTGTACATAAACGAATGAGTGCAAATGAGAGGTGAGAACATAACATGAAGCAGTAACGACTGGATTTCTGCGCCGTTATTGTGCGTTTCGTCTTAGGCCATTGTAGAATGGAGAATGTAGTTTTGTTCTCTCTGGAAATGAAAAAGACAATACACAACACTACACTTTGTTGTGTGTAATAACAGGGTTCAGCTCTGTTTTCTCTGCTGCTAATTACCGTACTACTGTACATCTGGAGAGGAGCGAAGGATCGACGTGTTTGTTTGTGTGTTTGCGTGCAGCCACATACACACAAACACATCCTCACTTACACACTCTTTCGCAGAAAAACTCATATACAGATGGCTGCAGATCCGACTATTTGCTAATCCTGTGCTCAGTCTATGGGATTCACTTCCTGACTGGAAAACAAATGAATTAAAAAAAAGCCATACTGGAGCAGACTCCTGCTGCTGCGAGCGTGTAGACACACAGATGGTTTCAGATCAGTCTGTCTGCTGAATTCCACAATTGCAGTTGCATTGTTTCATAGAGAGAAAAAGTGTCAGACAGAGAGAGAGGAGGATTTATACCAACACGGCTTTATCCACCAAATCAGATTGAAATAGACAGTAATCTATGAGTATATACATGTTTGAATGTGTGTCCTTACTTTGTCGACTATACAGACTATTTACATGACTTTTTCAAGAACAGGAATAGAGTAGCAGCAGCTTATTGAAGTGTCTTCATGTCTTTGGTCCAGCAGCTACCGTGTCCTCTTCCGTCCCATTTCCAATCTGGAAGAGAGTCATCTGCTTTAATAGTCTATCTGGCGAATGAAGAGTCCAGTGCACTGTAAATCTGCGGCTGCTCTTAATGGCACCAGATTAAAACAGTTAATGTCCTCGGGAGTGTGCGGTGACAAATTATTTTAATGAACATTCTCTTTATGGCCTAGTATTATCTCAGCATGTATAAGCAGGGATATGAGGAAGTGAAGCCTGATTACCTCTGCTATCCCACTCAGGACACTCGTATAACAAATTCTTGAAAAGGTCGGACAAGGTCACAAAGATCTGTTAATGTGTAAAAATCCCTCTTAAAATATTAATGTTTCTATGTCAGTTATTTCCAACCTCCTTCAATTACATTTGAAAATCGTAGTTAACTAAAAGCGACTGTAGGTCTCACATCACTTAGAAACTTGCTTCCCTTCACTGGTCAAGACTTATTTTAAGATTCTTTTATTAACTTTCAAAGCTCAGCGTGGCTTGTATACAATATTTGTATAAAGTTAATGGATCAGGCTGATTGCTCACACAATTTCCCACATTGCCTGTGAGAATGTGTGCACTAAACATCTCTTCTCACCCCCAGGTACGAGAGTGACGGTTGGGGCCCCCCCCATGCCCGTGCAGACCTATCTCCATCAGGGCCTGGAGGACGAGCTGGAGGAGGAGGAGGAGAGGGTCCCCACCCCGCCCATCCGGGGAGTCGCCTCCTCCCCGGCTGCGGTGTCCTTCGGGCAGCAGTCCACGGCCACGCTCACCCCTTCTCCCCGGGACGAGATGCAGCCCATGCTCCAGGCCCATCTGGACGAGCTGACCAGAGTTTACCAAATGGACATGGCAAAGCAGACATGGTAAAGACTGTGATGTTAGAAGAAGGTGGACCGACTGTATCCATCTATAAATCTATCTGTCTGCATATCTATCTGTGCATCCATCCATCAGTCCCTCTGCGCTGAAGGATTTATTGTCACGGTTGATAATAAATGCATTGCTGTCATTTTAAAATGCTTACTGTACATTCTGCCCTGTGTGTATCGCTGCCTGGATTTATTCGGGCCCTGCAGCGTGTCAGCTGTGTGTCAGCTGAGTGTGCAGTGGAGATATAAACCCATTTATCGTACCACTTTAATGGGCCCGTGCTACCACTTAGGCGGCTGCTGTATTCTACTCACCCTAAGAGAAACAATTTCCGAACCCAGTTGTTTACTCCTCCTACACCTATACGGTGAATTTCCATTGTTGTGGCGCTCATGCAAGTCAGATGAAGACAATTCCTCATTCTGTCTGCACCGCAGCATCCCGAATTATGGCCTTCATTCATAACAGTGAAGCGGTGCTGCTGCTGGTGGTGGTGGTAGTGGTGGTGGTGGTGGGGGTTTGTCAGGAAGGGTTGTCATGTTACCCAGTAATGACTATGTTGGTTAGAGAGCATCTCTGACAACACCAGAGGGCCGGTAATTACAACCAATTCCCACTGCAGACTGAACCAAAGACGCTGCACTCCCGAACAAACGTGGCTGTCAGTGGAGTCGGCCACCGCAAGAGGTGACTGCCATGTGTCGACAGGCCGGGGGCGAGAGTCTTTGTGCCGTCTACAGCTGCAATTAACAGGTCATTGTGTTAGCATGTTCGTAGGTGGCGCTGAAGAAGAAGTGGAATTTGGTCGATTTATTCAGCACTTCAAGCCGTCTCTAAAATGAGCTCTACATCCCCTCGATATATGTACCTCACCTTCATAGCTACTGAATAATCCCTGTATTCTCTCTATATTCAACTCCCCTGCACATGCCTCGATGTGTACTGAGTTCTCTCCTTCTCTTCCCAGGCACATGCAGAGCAGCACCCTTCCTCCTCAGGCTCCCGCTCCTCCAGTGGGCTACGTGTCGAGCACAATGGTTTCCGACCAGGAGACCGACCTGCCGGATGAGGAGGAGGAGGAAGAGGAGGAGGAGGAGGATGAAGGCTACGGAGCCAGGCATCCCCGCGGTATTGAGCACACACCGGGGTCGAGCATGGACAACCTGGACAGCTCTCTAACAGGTAAGGTGTACTGGATAATGAATTGTGGTTATTGCGATGTGGTTTATTATTATTATTGTTATTATTTTTTATCAGTGTTTATCACGTTTTAATCAAATATAAATGAATTCTAATCACTTTGACTGAATATATAGTAAATGGATGGTTGTTGGTGACATGTTTTCCATGTGACTGCTACATATTAATTCCCAATGCCTACTGAGTGCCCCTCATTCAGTTTTTTTAAAGCACTTTAGTGGACTCTGGAGAATTATAATTATCATTCCACCCAAAAAAAAAGGAGAGATAAGAAAGTCCATGAATTTTAAACAGGATAGTGAGCGGGAAATTAAGATGAGGGAGAAGCAAAGCAAGCAGGGGAGAGCGAGAGTGATTGAACCAGAGGCACCCACATCCTCCTGAGGAGATTTGAAATAAATTTCACGTGCGGCATATAGAGGCCCCATTTCCATTTTTACAACTCACTGAAAACTTTTACAGCCTTCTGTCAGAGCGGACACATGAAGGGCACAGCAGCAGTCTGCCTCTGGTCTGCTGTTGCCTCAGACTGACCAGTCCACGCTGTCCATCTGTTTACTGGAGGTTAGGGGTGGCTGTAAAAATGTGTGACATGTGCCCATTGTGTATTTGAGGAACAGGTTGTGATACAAAGTACTGGTGAGGTGTACTCCAGTGAGTATCTGTCAGCTCTTCCATCAGTGTCTGTGAGAGCTGAGAAATACAAAAATCTATAACAGGGGGAATGTGTGTGTGGAAAGAAAGTTGGAGTGAGCAGACAGTGGAGGCTGGAGGTGGAGGGAGTTGAGAACAGGACGGCTGGCGGTGCTTCTCTCTCGTTGGTCCCTCCCTGTCAGCAGCAGACCTAAAAAAGTAGTTTTTCCCTGGGATGATGGAGCAGCGGTTTGGGTAGCGCTGACACATACTACTGCTGATGTATTTAGAGGAATATAAAGCAGCAGCTGGGCTCTAATCTACTGCATCTCTCCGCCACTGTATTACTCTGAAGACAGCACTATTCCCTCTTATCTCCCTGAGAGTCGGCCTCGCACCCCATCGCTTGACAACACAGACACGGTCCCAGCAGCAGGAAGAGAGGGGGATAGGGCGGGGGGGGGGTAGGGCGGGGAGATTTATAGCAGGCCACCATTTTGTGACTGTACAAATAGGGGAGGGTGGGAGTGAGACTCCTGTCAAGCCCTGCTGGATAGATTTGTCATTGTTTTAATAATATGGAAATAGGTCTGTTTTCATAATGTTACACCAAAGGCCGGTAAATCAAACATTTTCACAGATGCTCCAGAAAACAGAAGCAGCTTCGTCCTCTGGGGCCATTTCTCATCTCAGATTTGTCTGTGAAGGCCGATGGGAAATTATACAACACACTGTTTTCGCAGATAAATGTAAATCCCGATGTTGGTGGGTGCTGCACTGTGGCCTGAGTCAGAGATGAAGGGAGCAGGTAGGTGATACCTGGCTCCCTGTGTAGGAGGTGCTGGTCATGTAAAGCTGACACGTGGTAGCAGGAGAAGCTGTTACAGCGACAATGGGCGGAAAGCGGAGCTGTTCTGGGCGATTACTCTCCCATAAAAGCCGTCCCAGGTTTGTGAGGAGCGGGGGTCACGTCTCCTGACGGCAGGTAGAGACGCCTGCTCATCACGGGGAATGATTATCCTGCTTAATGACATGCAGATTAGGGTTTCCGTCCCTATAAATCAGATTTAGTGGCAGGAGGGACCTGAGCTGAGGTTTTTACTGCCCCCCAGCCATCTCCCGTTTACTGGCCTTGCTCTGTCAGTGTGTGGAGCACGTCAGGGACCAGACTGTGGTTTTTAGAAAACACTGTTCAGCCCATTGCTGAGGTTCAGGACATGATGAAATGACTATCATGGGCAGAACCTAGGTCTGGAGCATCTGGATAGAAAAATCACATTTCTAGGGCAAAAGAAAATTGATTGAATTTTTATCAAATTATAATCCAATGATCAGCGTTTGATGGACTCTCATTCTGAGCATAGAAGTGCTCCAGAGGTTCAGCAGGAGAAAGTGGCAGGTAGCACGACAGAAAAGTCATTCTGTGAAGTGATTTGCTGAGGCGGTGTTCCTGAGCCGAGCCGGAGGAGTTGGAAGCTTCAGTGCTTTGGCTCACACGGCCCATACTTCATTATCTGCTCTATTCTTTGTGGGAGGATTGGACCCAGTGGAATTGCTGTCTTTCTTTCTTTCTTGAAAAAGAATTTCAAAGAAAATTGCCAGACAAGATGGAGGGCTCAAGGTAGTTACAGCCGTGGAGTTCAGTTAGCGCAGTACAAATGGATTGGGTAAGGAGCTTTTCGACCTGATGTAAGCTTATATTTTATAGAAGGCTCCAATAATCTGAGAGTATTTCACTGCATTAGGTGTGAAAATCTGTTGCAACTTCAGCTGTTGAAGCTGCAACTGCCCGGAGTCACTTCAAGCGACTGAGTTAGCGCCTCTCTGAAACATGGGATTAAAGCGGCAAAGAGATTCACAGATGGAAAATTGGAAAAAAAACTCTTTGAAAAGGGACGTCCGAGTGTATCTCAAAAAAGAAACCACACGTTCCACGTCAGGGTTTAAATGTTGTTTTATCAAGGAGGTGGAGGAGAGTCGTCTGAGAGCAAACTCTGCAACCGATCGTCTGGTTGTGTTCATTTGAATCCCTGAACCCTGTGAGCCATCCTGGATTAACCAACCCCTTTATATCACACTGACCTTTTAATTAATCCTGCTGCTAACTTTGTGTCCCGATCTCTCTGTCTCAACAACCTTAACCCCCCTCCTCCCCTGTTTAACCAGCCTGTTCAATCACATCACTCTTGTGTTCTGTGTGAGGGCGAGATTGAGTGTGTGTTTGTGTGTGTCTGTGTGTGTGAGCGGAGCACTTGGGTTCAGGCCACTTCAGCAAAGTCTGCCAAACCAGTCCCACTGAAAGCTGTCACATTAGCCGACTGTTCTGTGTTTTTTGCTTTGCTAAAGTGCCATATTTTTATTGGCAGGCTGTTTTTATATTTGAAGTGCTGGCCTGGCCTTTTTTTTTCTCTGTTGGTGGAAAAAAAATGAAATAAATCAGAGCATGAAGAAATAATTACAGTAGCGCAGATATACAAGCCAACGGTCAAAAGCTGTACAATATATATACGTCAGTTCTGTCAGCTCCATCAAAGAGCTGATTCTGTTTGTGTTCTAATAGAAATTAGATTCAATTTTCCATTTCAACCATCTTCTGAAGTAGCAAGTGAGCCGAGGTCTGTGTAACTACAGCAGCTTGTAAAGGACACACCTTTAATGAACCTTCCAGTCGGCGGTGGCTCTGCATTTCAAACAGCAATAAAAACAAACTGCACCAGGTGTTGGATTCAATCCACTGTTCTGTGAGAAGCTTCATCTGTGTCACCTGAGGCTGTCGTTCAGCTCACACGGCTCCACACAGGTGTGCTCATTGTTCACAGGAGTCAGTTGATTTGCTGCTGCTTCAATTGTAAACTCTGCCGTGTGTTTATTTACGTTATGTTGTGGGTGGGTGTGTGTGTGTGTGTGTACTCGTGCAACTTATGTTTTGCATGTGGTTGTAATAGATGAACAAGGGCAGGCCAGAACAGAGCGAGTACACAAAACAACCCACCTGCAAGAAGAGAAATGCCCTGCAGCAAATCTGAATTCATTCAAGTCTAGATACTTATCTCATCCCTAACATCTGTAAGATCAATCAAAACTTCCATTCATCTAAATCACAGCACAGGTGTTCGGCAAGATAGATAAAATATAAATTATCCACTGATGGAAGCATTCCAATACAATACAAATCCAGAAAGCCTGTAACCTGTGGTGTTCCTCAGGCTCCATGGTGAACGGGTGGGGCTCAGCCTCGGAGGATGACCGTTATTACTCCAGCCATAGGTCCAGTTTGGGCAGTTCATCCGATGGCTCCATCTTTACCCACTGCAGCTTTGCCCAGGCCCTAGTGGTCGCTGCAGACAAGGCAGGCTACCACCTGGAGGGCACTAGCCTCAGCAAGAGAGGTTGGTGTGGGGGGGGGCAGCTTCCCACTGCTGCACTGGAACTTCTTCCAGCGGCAGATGATCTGTTCTTTTCTGCTGGTGTTTCCCACATTATGCTGCCTTGTGATTTCCTCTGCTGCTTGTGGACGCTGTGCCCAGGTTGTGCATGGGACCTGCTGTTTAAGGCTAGACTGCGGATATCTCTCTCTCCTTAACCCTAACTCAGCCCCTGTGCTCTTCTGACTCGTACTTGGACTTTGTTCTTGCTACATCTCCTCAGTGCTTTCTCTTCTAATGAAAAGCTTCATCTTTGTTTTCTAAAAGGGTTTTGGGATCTTGATTAAAAAAAACCTTCTCTTTGATGACAGCCTCAGCTCCACTGTGTGTTGGCTCCTTAATGTCTTTATTAACCGGCAGGCTTTGTGGTCCATTATCTTTCTTGCAGGTAAAGGCTTGTCCCACAGGCCCCGGCCCAGCAGTCCATTCTCGACAGATGGCAGCACAGTCGGCACACACAGCTTGGGCCACCAGAGGGCCGCCCGACCCACACGCAAGCCCCGGAGCCAGGGCACAGCCCCCCACCGGAGAGAAGCTGCCGCAGACGGTGAGGCTGCGACTGAAAGTACATGTTAAATAGTTTATGTGTAAAGTTCTTTCTGTTTTGTGTAGAGTGGACAAAGTTACAATTTCTTAATAACTTGATTTACTATGTTTTGCATCGACACAGACCTACCTCCTCCCCCTGAGCCTCCTCCCTCTCAGGGGCAGAGCCGTATCCAGGGGGCCCGCAGCATAACCAGCATGGCGCCCCCTACAGAGCGGAAGGCTACTTCTCTGGAGCGTACGCCATTATCAGGACCCCTGTCTGGGCCGGAGGACATGAAGAGCTCCATCGACAGACAGACACGCACTACTCTGGAACACTATCGCCAGGCCCAAGACAGGCTGGGCTCCGTGGACCGGGCCGAGGACGGACGCAGGGGAAACAAAACAGGTACAAGTGAAACTAGACTGAAGACTGTGGCTGTGCAAAACACACATCCTCATTTGCCTGTTAACTTGTATGTTAACATGGTTGTAGTTGTGATCATTTTATGTTTCACTTGCTGAATCAGCGTGTTAGCGTTAGCATGTTAGCATTCTGTGAAGATCCCCAAACGTATTCGTATCCAACCAAACACAATCAATCAAATAATTTGGCTAACGTAAAACTTACCATGGCAAAGGACATAAAACTCATTATTCTGCACATTCTAAACACTACTGAATATCTGAAGTGGACATTTTCTTGTTTAGACTTGAGACTTTATCAGAGTAAAGAGATCATTTGTTTCATTATATTAAGGCGGCAGAGTGTTTGTGTGTCTGTGCCTTTGTAGTGAGCTGTTGTTCTCTGAGTTCTTCTGTTGGAGTGAGCTTCCATGCTGCATCGAGACCAGGCTCCCATGAACAGATTGCACTGTCTGCCACTTGCACTGGTTTCCAGAATGCCCCCCTCCCCCCTCAGCCCCCACCCCACCAGCCTCCCCAATGCCCCTGTAACTGTTGCCAATATTGGCTCGCTCTGCTCCGAGCAAGGCAGGAGGGCCCCAGCCACTGAAATGCACTCTAATCGCTTCAGCTCTCATTTTTCACACAAACAGGAGCCACTCTACACCCCATCTGTGTGTTCATGTGAATATGCATGTGCGTTTGTAACCATTAAGGATCTCCATGCTGTGCACCCTGCTCTCTCTGAGCCAGGACTTCCTCTCACAGTTCATCTGAGACTGTGAGACAAAGACAGGTGCAACAATCAGCATCTTTGCTACAAAAACCCCATAGGTAAATTCCCATAAGTGTCATAATGCTGACTGATTCACAGTGGCATCTACCGAGGTCGGGGCAGGCTCCATTACAGTCATTAGCAGAGCAGTGGGGAGCAGCTTGATGAGATTTCATGCAATGACGGAGACTGCTGAGGGTCAATGTTATGCCGCCCTGCAGCGGGGGGTGCCTCGGCAACCAGTGGTCCCTCTGTTATTGTATTTACCCCCTCATAAGGCGGCTAGCTGCAAGGCCATGTGCGAGGCAGAGAGTGCTTTCTGTGGCACACCCTGGCTGCGCCTCTTGGCACCGCCACTCTGCAGATGTCCGGAGGAGAGAGCTGTCCAAAGTGCTCTTTGTCCCCATGCATCAGATGTTAGATGTTGATCCGCCACAACAATTAAAAGTCACTTGATGTCTTTACTTTTGAAACTCAAACTGTGCCTTCTGTTCCCTCCTGTGTGTGTTTTTCCAGAGGAAGGGTGCCTGCCATACAGTAAACCATCATTCCCGTCCCCCGGGGGACAGAGCTCCTCCGGCACAGCCTCCTCCAAGGGCTCGACGGGGCCCCGGAAGGGCGAGGGGCCACGACAGCCACAACAGTGGACCGCCACGGAGCACGCCGAGTTCCTGGGGACCAACGGACAGGGACAGTACTTGGGGGAGTTATGTGAGTAATTCATTTAAGCCAGTTTATGTTTTTTGTGAGATATTTAAAAAAAGGGTCTGACCACTCTCACCATCAGATCATAATCTAATCATAATATGACAATAACGATAAATAAACAATATGCTAATTCATGCTTTAGGGGTGTTGCTGTTGCTGTGTAGCTGTTTTCCAGTCTATTAGCTGTTTGCTAATATTTGTTAAACTTGATAAATTATCTTGTTTAGCTGTAAACATGAGTGTATTGACAGCTTTTATAAACTACAAATACATTCCTTGAATTTGGCATATTTGTCCAATAAGGTTTCATTTTATTTATGCTAAGCTAAATCAATCAGTCCTGCATTAGGCACACAAGTATAAAAGTGATATTGTTCTTCTCAACTAATTTGCATGTCATGTGTCATGTTTCTCACAGAGTGATCTGCCCGGGATGTGAACTGGAGGAAACTCAGTCTGTCCAAGAAAGAATGACGCCCTCGTTGTCGGGGACACAAACTTTGTCCTGAGCTGTGTATTCTCGGAGGGAGGGGGTGCAGCCGAGGGCACAGCGGAGAGAGGCAGTGTCACAGAACTGTAAATGTAGATGTATAGACACAGACATACTGTACATCTCACTATGTTTTCGTCCTCCAGAAAATATTTTCCACCTCCTACCTTACTTTGATTTTTTCTTTTTGTTAGAAAAAGGCAAGTTTAACAAAAAAAAAGAAAACATATATGAGAACAACATTTTTCTGATAACTGCCCTCGTGGAAGAGGGAATTCTGTTTCCTGTAAATATAACCTGTCACTTGTTGTTGCATTGCTATGCAAGCCTAATTCAGTTTGAGCTTTTTATTTCCATATACAGGAACCGTTGGTTTTATCTGGTTATTTGTATTATATGTGAATTGCGTGGCTGCCGTGCCATAAAATAATTGTTTTATAATCCATTGTTTGTTAATAGTTACCATTAATTATTATTATTATTATCATTATTATTATTATTAATTATTGTTTTTGCACTGCAATTTTTTGGTGATAAGCACAAAAACATAGCTCCTGCTGACATGAAGAACCGGAAGAATATGTGAAGAGGAGTTTCTGTACTGTAAAGAGAAGAAAAATTATATACTAATGTACAGAGAGATATTAAAGAGTAAGGCTTTGCTGACGCACAGCAACAAGTAACATGCCCATTTCCGTAGTGTAGACTAATCGGGTGGCAGACACACAAGGTTCCCATAGGTCTGAGGAACAGATACGAGGCTGGAAGAACTATATGCAGACGATACTGTATTTATTACTGATGGTGACCGAGTTGATCATGTAATTCCTAATTTTTGCTATCTGACAATAATAGTTTATCAGAAACATTTAGAGTTCAGTGCTTTGGGAGCAGCCCCCGGGCTTTATTGTTTTCCGAGACAATGTTGTGTTCTTTTCTTTTTTTCTTTTTAAATGGTCTCCAAGCATTTCAATTTGTTATTGTTTTGCTCCTGTGATTTACTGCCTAAATACATTTTTAGCCGCAAAAAGTTTACGCTCCTCGTTCGGCATAACGGCGCACTCACCATAAACCAGTCACAGGGTGGGAGGAGCCGCTGGGATCTGTGGCTGTAGCTCATTCGTAGCACTTACAGACAGATTCATGATTCTTCTCAGGCCTTAGGTAAACATGCATCACAGGCAGGGGGGAGGAGTTACTGTGATCAGTATCCATTATACTGCCAGACTTACCTAAAAAATATCAGTGGAGCAATATCATTTGTTTACATCTTTTTACGTTTTTTTTTGTTGATTTTAATTTACATCCATTTTTAATGTTGTTTTGCTTTTTAGAGCACTTACCGTTTAATGTTCATTATATGACACTGTACACGGTCGTTTAGAGGAAACAACACATCGACCTGTTCAGTTCAGCGGAGGGCTGTTAACTTCAGATGATCCGTTATAAAGCAGTTAAACATTTTGTGCCTGAGTTACCGAAAACCTCGATGATCAGCACAGTCACGTGTCAGTAACTTTGAGGGAGAAGTTGGTGTGTGTGTGTAGGATTGTGATAGCAGAGAAAAGCCTTGTACAGTGACAAGCAGGTCGGCTGCTTCATGTCTCCAGTCACAGTGTCGGAGCAGAACACTTTCTCTCACACGGGTCTGCCCCGATTCCTCAAACCTCGGATTCCCTCAAATTTTTTTTATCGGTTGTCCTTCTATTGATGAAAAAGCTTGTTTTTTCTTCGTATGCCTTCTCAAGACTCAGAAACTCTGATTACAACAACGTTTTTAATATTACTGTTTCAGGATTTTTTGTGGTTTCGATGACTGTTTGCTTTTTTTGTCTTTTTTTTGTACCGCTAATGTTGATAAACCAGGGGGGGTGGGTGGGGTGGGGAAAACTAAAGGCCGTCAGATGCTGTTGTACTGTTGTTGTCATGCCCATCGTCATTTTATATCCTCCGCCCAGTGGCCAGTGTTCTGGAAATGAGGTGCAAAGAGTATCTCAGGTTATTTTAGATTCTGGTGGTGTTTTATGTATGTGTATATATGTGTATATATCCATATACATCTCCACTTGATTATGCCATTTCATTGTCATTGACAGAAACGTCCCTCTCACGTCTGATTCTTTTAGCCCCCTATTTTTTTATTTTTCCTGCCGTGGATTTTGATTCTGAGTATAATGCGCTGGCTCAGCCACCTAAAGACAAGATGTCAGTTAAAGAAACATACCAAATTAAGATTGATATTTCCAATGTCTAATGCGTTTGAGTGTCTCTGTTAATACTCATTGTTTTTTTCTTTTATGAATCACAGTGTCGTTTTGTATTTATTAAAATGATAATAAAAAGTATATTGTGAAAATATGCATAAAGATTCGTGGGATATAAAATGTGGTTTTTATTTCCGTTCCTTGTAAAGTTTGCTGTCAGAGCCGAGCAGCGAGGCCGTGAGGAGGTGATGGGCACGCTGGGCCCAGGGCATGGGGCGTTCGTCTGAGTCACTCTTCGTCCTGCATGTTCACCACACTGCTCCTCTCATGTCAAAACTAAAAGAAACAAAAAAAAACCTTTCTGAACACATGAGCCAAAAAACTAGGGCTCACAATTTGCTTGTCAAGACATTTGAGGAAAAAAAAGGTCTTTTTGGAAGGATGAAAGTACTTTGGCTTTCCCCTCTCTCCTTTCATTTTCTCAATATTGTTGGTTCTTTGTAGCCTCTCTGTGTGTTGCCTTTTTGCTATAAAAACAAGATTAAAAATGACAAAAAGATCAAGTTGTTGGGTGAAGTCTTTCTGTACAGTACGGGTCGAGGTGAACACCTCAGGCCGACGCCATTTCTACAGTACGGTACATTCTGCCTTCTTTTCTTTTTCTGTAAACCACCTTCTTTGTTCACTTGCATGTCCTTGTCCAAGAAGAGAGTGGATCAAGAAAAATTAAACCTTTTACAGTCTCATCCCCATGTCCTGTAAGATAAATCCATGTTCCTTTATTTCCTTGTACCTGGATCAATATCAAATAAAATATTTTTGAAAAATGAAGAAAAATGCCTGAAATGATTTGTATCTTAGCGTTATTAACAGATCCAATCCATTGAGTGTAAATAAAGATGGACGACATCTCTTTAGAATAAATGGAGTGATGAGAACTGAAAACGACAGCTCCCATTTTTAAGAAAATTTATATTTAACGTGCTTTGAATTTTTATTTGTGTCCCTGTCCAATTCGCTAACCTGGAGAAGGTGGGATTATGACTCATACTGCAGATAGCCACCAGTCTATTATCAAAACTGAAAGTAAAAGTAGAAATATGGAATCACATTTGAAGCGTTTGTAGGTTATTCTGATATAGCTACGATGAAATCTGGAAGTTTGCCTGTTTCTCCGAAAACGTGACCCCTCTCGTCTTTATAATGCTGACTCTGCAAAAACGTATGCAGCTATTTTGTTTTGTGTGTGTGTGTGTGTGTACATCTGTACTAAAGATGTGTAGCTGACTGTGTGTGTGTGTGTTTGTAAAAGAGCTCCTGACTCAGCTGTGCTTTTCATGTCAAACCGAGTCCGTACATTGATCCTTGAAGCGGAGCAGCTTCAAACACAAACTTAAATCTGCTAAATAACTCTCACACTTTCAAGCTTCCTCCCGTGAAACTCAAAGGGAAAAATGACTCATGCAAGAAATTATGCAAAACTGTTTAAATACAACCGTTGTGATCAGAATAACAAGCAAACGTAAATGAGCTGTTCCTCATCTCCCCACCAAACATATTCCAGTATCTCTGTGGGATCATCTTTCTATTGAACAGTTGCACAGACCCACACGTGATTCTCGTCTCCCAGGCGAGCGGATGAAACGTGTGTGTGTAGCTGCTGTGGTGAATTGTTCATTGAGCGGTGTGATGTGTGAGCTGACCTCAGAAAGAACAGTGTTCACCGTCATCTCATTGATTCTGGGCTGGTGGAGGACACGATGTTCAGTCTGCTGGTGTCTGACGATCATCATCATTCGTTTCTTCAGGGAATGTTAACGACTCGGTCCGACCTCCCAAATGAGGAGAATGAAGAAGAAGAAGAAGTTGTTTCTTCTCTGGTGCCGAGAGAATGTCTCAGAGGGGCTCGCTCTCCCTGCAGGAATTGGACGTGGTGATGGAAACTCTGCAGCTGGAGCCGTTTCATCCCCTTCACGTGTTCGAGCTCCGGCTCCAGAGGGTCGTCTGCTGTCTGAACGCTACGTGGAACTAATGGGCCTTACGGTGTGGGATGCTCCTGCCTGTGTGTGGTTAGAGGCCAGATGTTTGTTCTTAATGACAAATTCAAGGGAGCAGTTCTGTTGTTTTCTCAGATCAGAGATTAGAGTTCACTCAAGATATTATATATTGAAACGAGAAAATCATTGTTTTTCTTTACTGACATCACTATAGCATCATCTTTTCCCTCACAGGTTTAATCATAATGCTCAAAATATACACTGGAACCATGATATCACATCCCTTTGTGGGGTTGATCTTGATCTCAAGGTCAAAGCACCAGGTTGAGACTCAACCATTTGGACAAGGTTGCATCTGCCCGGCAACAGGAGAGCTCATTTCGTAGTGATGACATAACTAACTAAGGCTATATAATGTTATATATACAGTCATGTTTCAATTTGCAAGCAGTGATTCCTTAAAGCTCTGAAAGGGATAATTTAATGGATCTCTACCAACACTGACTTTTTTTTCTGTTTTTCTGCCTAGGTTTTTTGTAATTTTGTGAAGAAATAGTGTCCAACGGTTAAATGTCGTTACCTCTAATATTCTCAGACAGAGAATTATAAAACATTAAATGTTTATGAGCAGAGTCCTGTAGAAGGATGTCGGGTAAAGCTGCGGCTGCACCTGCCTACATCTGGTGAACTGTTCCCGGACACTGAGAGAAACGGTGAGTTCACTTTGTTGTTTTTAGGGTTTGTTAATAACTGGTTTACTGGCAGGAGTGACGGTTGTTTATTTACTGGTGTGGTTTTCTGTTGGAGTCGAGCCATCTTCAGTTTGGTGGCAGCTGCAGGCGTCTGAAGGAAATGGAAAATCTAAGTGACTCACCGGTCTGAGGTATTTTTTAAAGGATCTCCAACAGCTAATATATATAAGTATATACTCTGTGTTGACATATGATTTATAGCATATGATGACGGGAGTAGAAATCAGGCTTATATCTTCTCTTATATCTTCGCTTATATCCTCGTAGAATGGTCGTCCTCCAACCTGAAGGTCAAGAGTAGAAAAGCACGATATAAATACAAAACCATTTACCATGAACTACTTTATTTATTTATTTTGTCCTTATTCATGTTCAATATATGATTGATATTTTAAGGGCCCGAGCACTGACAGTGGGAGGACCTACTGTAATGATTATTATTGTTATTATTATTATTCAGGCAAATTAATTGGCTTTTTGAGGGCTTTAACATGCTCAAATTCGTACCCAAATTTGCGGAAAGTTAGAAAGTGGTGAGAATTTACGTATTCTGGAGGAATTTCCAATGGGCGTCGCAAAACAGGAAGTCTGCGATTTTGCAGTTAGTGCCCATTTTGGCCATATTCCACATTTTTACTTTGATATACTTGTACCAGTGCTTTCATCAGATCAACTTAAAATTGAGATCAGTGTCATCCCAAGTTGGAGATAAAAAGTTGTGTAAATATCCGAGGAATCTTTATGTCTAACAAAGGTGACGTCTCTCTCTCTCTCTCAGAATTAGACATTTCCTCAAATTTTGAAAACATTGAGGTACGGCAAAGGTTCATCCTTCGCCAAAGGAGACAATGTTTTCATAACTCCACTGTGCATTGTCCTATCACCACCAAACTTCTGTCTCATGATCAGAGTCCAAGCCTGAACAGCTCTATGTGTTTATATTTCCTCAGTCATTTATTTTTTTCAGGCAAAACGATGCATGGCTTCGTAAAACTGTGTTTTATGGAGAGGCGGTGGTCTAGTGGCAGAAACTTGGACTATGGGCAGAAAAGGTCTCTGGTTCGTCTCTGGTTCGACTCAATGGAGAGACAACAAAAGACGAACCTGGATTGATCTGCCCAAAAATCCAAGAGTCTGTTTAGACCCTGTCTAGTGCCCCTGAGCAAGGCACCTTACTCCCCCAACATCTGCTCCCCGGGCGCGGTACATGGTCGCTCACTGCTCTGTGTGTCCTGCACCAGATGGGTCAAAAGCAGAAGTTAAATTTCCGTACCTGCATGAGTGTGCCTGTGCATGTCTGTGCATGTGTTTGGGACTAATAAATGCATCTTAATCTTAATCTAATCTGAAAATGCATGTGCTCGTGCCCGCTCAGTCCTGCTTTGCAGTCCTAAAATTGTATTTTTATTTTATTATCCTTTCATTTCATTTAGTTTTTACTCATCTCTTCTGTAACATTTGTGCTTTAATGTTGTCAAGTTGCTTTTTATTGTTTCCTAACGTTTGACTCAAATTTTTTATTTGTAAAGAACCTTGAAACTGTGTTGTGAAGTGTTTGTTAATCTTATAATAAACATAATCTTATTATAATTCGTATTTTTATCATAAAAAGTACCAGACACTTTAGAGGAAATGTGTGGAGGGGACTCAGAGACTTGGAAAAACTGTATCTTTTATTTCGTATTTACGGTAATCATGATTAGGATCGGAAACTACACCTTCCTGTCTCAGTTGTATTTACAGAAAAGTCTGAAATTATTAATCTGTCATCATAAACACAGAATAAGGAGATCTTGCAGCGGAAGTTATATATTTTATTAATTACTTTCATTTTAAGGATCTTTGATCGTTGAGTTGCATCGATTCAAAGGATCAGTCGATAAACAGAAAATCTGCAAATATCTTTCAGAATTAAATCATTTTTTTGGTCCTGTCTTGAGCAAAATACCAAATATCTGCAAGTTTCAGCTTCTTTTGTGTTTAGATTTGATGCTTTTCTTTGTCGTGTATGAAAATAAACTGTTGTTCAGACAAAACAAGATATTTGAAGATGTTATCTTGACTTTTGCGTCTTTTTATTCACAATTTCACTGTAGAGTTATTTTTTCTTTCTTGCATTTTGTAGACAAGATGATTCAGGAAACGGACAGATTCATTAGCTGCATCCCTGGTGTCCAGTATCTGGATTCAGATCATCTGATGGATCCAAACATACTTGTTATTATAATATTACATATGTTTTATTTAATTGTTGTTATATGTGTTACTTTTTGATGCCCCGCATTTGTGTAAGTCCAGATCACATGACAAATACCAAGTAACATTTGGTCACAGTTATGAAATAGTTGAATGCCAATTTACTCTTCAAAGTTCATAGGCAAACTCTGAAGCTTGAAGCTATGAAGCTGTGAAGCTGAGTGAAGTTGAGGAACAGATCATAGCCAAATAACTCCTATATAAAGGGCAACGTCTCTGAGTGGAACCACAGTCAGGACAAGCGCGAGTCATCAAGAGACACACGAGCTACCTCTCCTGAGACTTCCAATCACCGCCACTGACGACTTGCTCCCACTGCAGCACTCTTCTTAATCAACATGCAGAGGATCGTCTTCCCAACAAACATGATCCAGGATCAACTGTGCACCAGCAGCAGTGCTCTGCAGGACCCCGGCCAAACCCTCCTGGTTTTGAAGAGGGAGAAGCCGACGCTGGAGGCCCTGGAGGAGGTGGATGCTATAACTTTCACCCTGAATGAACTGATGGATGAAAACTTCCCCCCAAAGAAGCTGATGGATGAGAACCCCCGTCAGAGGGAGTTGGTAGATGAGTACTCCACCCTGAAGGAGCCAGAGGCTCAAGTCATCTTCCTCCTGAGGGAGATGATTGCACAATTCACTGCCCTGAAGGAGCTGGTGGGTGAAAACCCCCATCTTGATCACTCCGCCCTGACGATGCTGAAAGCTGAGTTCACTCGGCTGAAGGAGCAGGTGTATGTAAACCCCGATCTGAGGACGCAAGTAGATGAATACTTCGCCCTGATGGAGCTGGATGGTGAGGACTTCGCCCTGAAGGAGCAGACCGCCACCAACAACCTCACCTCGGACACAGAGGGAAAGATGGTGGAGCAGATGGAGTCTCCTGCCTCACTGCTGTTGAAGGGCAATATGGACTTGATCCCCTTGACTCAACATGTGGAGGCTGTTCAGGAAGTCCCCTTGGAGAGTGACAAGCAGAGCGTGAAGAAGAAGAAGAAGAAGAAGAAGAAGCAGGAGAAGAAGGAGAAAAGGGATAAGAGCGGGAAGAAGACGCAGGAGAAGAAGGAGAGGAGTTGCCATATGGACTTGATCCCCTTGACTCAACATGTGGAGTCTGCAAAGGCCAGCGAGAAGGAGCTGGAGAAAGAGCTCGGAGAGATGAGCATGAGGCTCAACATAAAGGAGGAAGAGGTGGTTGAGGCAGAGGTAATCAAAGTTGGTCACGAGAAGTTTGAATCTCTGGAGACGCCAGAGTTAAGTGTCCTCCTAAATTGGGAGCAGGAGCTGTCACTCAGGAGTGAAGACAAGCAGGAGGATGAAATACTTCGCCTGATGCAGCATAACATTTTGCTTCAGGTAAGTTCCATCAGCTCATTGTGATTTGAATCTTATGGATCGTAGGTTTGTTTGAGATTTTGACTTTGAAACTCTGTCTCAGTCTTTTCAGGAAGTCCCTTGGGAATATGACAAGCAGACCATGAAGGAGGAAAAGAAGAAGTGGGAGAAGAAGGAGAAAAGGGAGAAGGAGGAGATGAAAAAGCAGGAGAAGAAGGAGAAAAGGGAGATGGAGGAGAAGAAGAAGCAGGAGAAGAAGAAGAAACAGGAAAAAGAGAAGATGGAGATAAGGGAGAGGAAAGAAATGATGAAGATAGAGAAGGAAATAAAAGAGATAGAAAAGAAGAAGAAACAGTATACAATGAAGATGGAGAGGAAAGAAATGAAGAAGATAGAGAAGGAAAAGAAAGAGCGAGAAGGAACGACGGGGGGGAAATGGTGGAGTTGTCTCTTCTGCTGCATGAGTGCTACGCCCTGAAGGAGCAGACCGCCACCAACCTCACCCTTCCCTCCATCCCTTTCTTTCCCTCCACTCCAGATCATCCATCCCTTACCCCCCCGCCCTTCCCTCCCTCCCTTTCTTTCCCTCCACTCCAGATCATCCACCCCTTACCCCCCCCTTCAATGTGAAGCAGAGCACCAGAGGTTCACAAAGGCGTATTTAATATTCTTTAAAAAAATTAAACCCTAACCCAGGGCAGGGTTCAACACCTTGACATTATAAATAAATATTTGAATATGTTATGTCTGTGTGTTTCATCTGTTGTGAAAGGAAACCAAACACTTAAAAGTTGTCCATGTCCATTCTTAAGCAATAAGCTAATGTCAGTTTTTTTGAGTGGCAGCAGAAATGAATTAACTGTCAAGGACCAATTCTGTCTATACAAAATTAAACTTGTATAAGGGCTGAAGGGACTTTCGGGCAAATCACAACACAGGATTGATTCATACATTCCCACTGTAGTCAACCTCACCAGGTGTAAACATCAGTGTTTCAAGACGTGTCACGTGTGTGTGAGACACTGATTTCTATTCTTTCCTTCCTGTAGCCTTCATCCTTCTTTCTGTGAATTTGGCATAACATTTCAGTGTGTGTGTGTGTTTTTAAAAGTGTTTGTAAATCCTGTCAGTCTCCTCTTGGGAGGACATTGTGAAGTTGCAAGGACAGACCTCAGCATTGTCCTCAGTGTCGGACATTGACAGCTTCAGAGGTCTGTTTTAGGATTAAGGTTAAAAGAGGTTGAGGACAAGGTTAAGTACCTGTAATGGATAATGTAAAGTCTGTAGGGGAATGCATTCTGTGTTCTCACAAGTAACAGAAGACCGTGTGTGTGTCTGTGTGTGTGTGTTTTGATGAAAGGAAGCATCTTCTACTCGTGCTGCGTTTCTTTCCTCCTCCTCTTTGTCTCTGTGCTGGTGACACAGAGTGGAGGTGAGAGGGCAGCACTACCAATGCAGCACCATTCATCACACATGTCAAACAGCTAAAGCAGCTGCTGGGGGCAGGCGGCGTGGATTTGCATTTCATCCCTCTCTCTCTCTCCCTCCCTCCCTCCCCCCCTCCCTCCCCCCTCTCTCTCTCTCCCATCCTTTACATATTCCCATCATAGCTCCACATTTGATAAACGGCTCCTGAAGCCACATGATTTTCCAGCTGTTTGGACGAGAACGTTTCTTTATTGACCAACACGTTTTCCATGTATGGAGCTCTGAGTCACAGAGCAGCCTGGTCTCCAGTGGGTCTTCATTAAGAATCAGAATCAAGGGGAGTGTGGTCACCAGGTCTGAGGACGGGTTGTTCTTAATGACAAGTCTGTTGGAATGAGAGCGACTGTGTTACTGCTTCATGTTGAGAATAAATACACACGGGAGAACATCCCTGTTCTTATCAGGGGTTTCAACTAAGAGTTATTGGCAGTTATAAATATGATTAGTATTAACCCTCTATTTTGTCAAATTGTAAAAAGGCTGTAAAAATGTACTATTAAAATGTTGTCAAATCAATTAAGAGAGAAATTAATAATTTTTGTTTTAGTGCTTATCTTACATACATATTCAGCTTCTGTATTGTTGCAAACACTTTGTGCTATATATCCTGCAAATCCCTCAACACAACACAACAATTACAACACATAACTTTACTTTACCAGGTACCTTCACTTTAGATACATCAGCGACGGATCATTGAACAAACATTTTAATCTCAGATCCCATCTGGAAATTGTATGAGGCTAAATTAACCTCTGACGTTTCTCCACATGAAACAAAACCAGTGAAACTTTTTCTCTGTGTTTTAGGACCTGATGATATTTAGACTCATCTCTGTTCACAGCTGTCTGCATATGAAACCTCAAACTAGAACTCAGAACATTTCTTTCACAGAATCTTGTCTCTCACCCACAGATTTTGAACATTTACTTGCAGAATCTGATTTATCACATTTCACACCCTCCTTATCGAAAGTAACCCTTGTGTTTTTTCTAACGAGACAAATGCGGTGACATGCGAAGATTACTCACAACATGTTAGTACTGAATAAATGTGATGTTTTCCTTTGGGCTGAGCACAGACACATTCTTCTCTGTTAGAGGAAACCAAATTACCAGAGTGTTAACTGTGTCTATCATATCAGAGAATATCCCTGTTGCTTCATATCAGTGTGAAACTTGTGAAGCTCTGCAGCTCGTTCGTGTGTGTTTGACATATGTGATCATGCGTTTGACAGAATAAGCAGTAAAATGATGCACTTGTGTTAGACCGGCCCCAGATGTGTTCACCTCTTGTTTTTTACGAGGCTTAAAAAGTGCAGGTTATGCAACATTTCTCAGTTTCCATGCTGCTGACAGAGAATCAGCCTCACAGAAAGTTTTAAAGGATTTTTAATTCGTACATTTCCATGACATGTTTAGATTTGACAGACACATGGACGTCTGTTTTCTTCTCTGCCGATAGGACCACTGAAGGTTATCTCTCTGTGCGGCTCTTCTGGCACATTTTTCATCCTTTTTCACATTCACCGATCATCCTTGCCTGCCCACACGTTTCCTTTCTCTGCACTCATCTGCTCTCCTTGAGCTCTGCAGTCGAGTTGTGTTCAGGTGTGGAGTGGGCAGCGGCCCTACGTTTCAACCTTGCAGTCTTTTCAAACTATTCAGCCTGAGAGCAGGGATGTTGGTGAAAGCTGAGAGGCTGAATTCAAGAGGAAAAACTGTGTCGGCAGAAATAAACAGTAATTGATTGCCGTCGCATTGTAACAGGCATCGAGAGAAGCTGGAGAAAAAAAGAAGGCAGTGTTTGCCTGTTTTTAATTTTCTGACGTGTGTGTGTGTCTGTGTGTGTTTGTGTTGCCACTGGATGTTTGTATCTAAGTACACTTGTCGTTTACTGACAGAGAGCACAAGTGTGTGTGAGTACGGAGCCGTGGTTGCTCGGCATCTTGCTCCTGTGGGCTTTTAATCTGCGGCTGGTGCGACGACTTGATGAACAATCTCTTAATCAAAGCCTAATTGTTTAGCATGATCCTGAGTGACCCGCTTAATGGAACCCCCTCCCCCCCCCCTCCCCCCTCCCCCTTGATTAATGATGTGTGTTAACGAACACAGTGGGAGACACCCCAAAACCTTGTCCGACCCTCGTTAATTAAAGCCTGGGCCCAACACTGTCTGGAACCCGCCGCATAACGTAATGGAAGTGGAAACATAAACCCCCCCAGCTAACGTTCTCTGCAGCACCCTTTTTACTGAGGTTTCTGCACGTTCTGTAAATCATCTTATTTTATAGAACATATGTTTTTTCACTGCACATGCACCATGGTTTATATGTGAGAGAATCAAAGAGAAGAGAAAATGTTTTCTTTGACCGTGAGTCCAAACTACACGTGTCCCCTCTTCCTTTAAATCTTCTCCATGAAAACGAGGCAATTTATAAAAACCCTGTGTTTGAAAACCACACGAAATAAAGAAGCAGCGCGGCCATGGCCTGGCTTTGTCTCTGCTCGTATGAAGTGGGGAGGAAATATGCAAAACTATCCTTTCCTGCCACACACACACACACACACACACACAGACACACACGCTCAGATAAAACACACTGAAAGGTTTTCTTCATTCATGTCTAACTTTTGTGGAAGCTTGCTCATGCTTTTCATGCAGTGGCACTTCAACACATGTGCTGGGCAAAGGTTTTTCAGATACGAGTCTTCGCCAAGGACTTTGAAAGTTTCAAGGCTGCGACACAGTAGTTTTCATCATCTGCTGCCACTTAAGAGCTGTATTTTTATAAAGAAGGATTTATATTTTATAATGAAAAATATGATTTAGTCTGATCTCAGTTTTTTAAGAGTGAGCTGCACACATTACTTTACAATTCAGTTAATGTAAATTCTATGAAAAATTACTCATTCATCATAGAATTATTGTGAATGTCTAAAAGATTATTATACCAAGATATCGGCAGATGCATATTTTAGTCTAAAGATCTTCAGTCAGGGCCCCTCAACTCTGGAACTCGCTGCCCAATGACATGAGACTTATAGAATCAGAGACATCCTTTAAATCACTTTTTAAAACATACATTTTTAAAAGAGTCTTTAATTAACTTTGCATAAGAGGATTGACAACATCTTATGGTCATTTATTCTTGTGGGCTTTCTTCCTTTTCCTTTCCTTTTTGTATTTGATCTTTTACTGTTTGTTGGTTTCTTCCATCATATTTTCTGTATCTTTTATTTGCCTTAGTCTTGAAATGCGTACATGTTAATTACTCTGTAACTTAATCTTGAAAAGTGTTGCATAAATAAACTTTATTATTATCATTTTTCATTTGCTTCATGCTAAGAAGTTAAGTGTCCAGCGAGGAGAAAGGCCTCCGAGCCTGAACGTCCCCGCTCACTGATCCATGATCAGTTAATCTCTTCCAGTCCAGAAAGGTGTTGGGTTCACACGCTGCCCCAACATCTATCTTCTCCTGCTCGGGCCACACAGGCTGGAAGTGGAAGGGAGGCTGAGCAGGGGATAACGCGCACGTTAGAGGAATGTGTCATATTATCCTGCATCTAGAAAATGTTTCATGTCTCGTGATTTATTGCCTTGTTGTGTACGTTTCTGTTTGACCTGTCGTAGCCGTTGTGGCTCTGCAGTTATCTGGTGACGAGGATGAAGATGTACCTGCACGCCGCTCCGCTCTCAGAATTCCTTTCCCACTCTTTTTTTCCACTCATTACTTCGGTCACGGTCAATAGCAGATGGTGCAGCTGCTGGTTTAATTGTCTTCATTACCCTGGCATCTGCTTTCTGCTTTTTTAAACCCACATCACTGTGCCATCACCCAAGCAGAGGAGGCCATTTTTGTGAAATCAGAAAACACACACGGACAAAGAAAATGAGTTTCTGACGACTGCGGTAACACCGGCTCTCAGCAAATTACACTGCTTTGTGTGTATCTTCAGGCAGCGCCGCAGTAACCTCTTACATCTCCAGTGTAAAAGCACAAACCAAAATAATATTAAACGTTATTGTCTGGCTATGTTTTCCTCTCGCCAGCTGCCTTGCATGTGACGCCTACACCCTAAAGTCTGTAAACGAGAGAAGGAGAATCCCTGTGGCTCTGTTCGGTTATTTTCTTAGCTGCCGAGATGAGTTGTATCAAGCTGAGGCTGTGGGAGAAAAAAAAACGAGCAGATGTTGGGCTTCCGACAAATCCTCTCTGCCTTGGATCTGCGACAACAAAGCAGCCGAGGGAAAATGTCACCGGCGCATCATCCCCGACGGCCCTGCGTGAATGAATAATTACTGCGGCTTTGACTCAGGTCAGGGAGACGGAGGTTGGGACACCCACCCTCACCCTCTTTCAGCCGGGAAGCATCATGACGTGTGACAGGACGACAACGCCGAGGAGGATGAGGAGGAGGATGAGGAGGAGGCTGTGACACGCTGAGGTGCTTCAGAAAGAAAAAGATTTTTCTTGTGGCAAAAACGCTCGGGGAAATGAAATGATTCATCCCAGCGGCTCGGTACGTGCTCTTTCTCCAAAAGATGAGACGGGGTAACGGTGATGTCGGTGGATTGGCTGGGCCCCCGTGTTGAGCTAACTGAACATCATGTCAGGAAGGAAACAAGCACGGCTTTGGAGATGCATCGTTGTCGCCATTATGCTTAATAATTTGAATGACATCTCAGTGCGTGACTCACAGGCACTCGTACGGGGGGGGGGCTGGCGGGGGTTATTAGAAACTACTCCCCCCAATGATGCGTGTCACTGAAGCAGCAAATTAACATGAGGAGATGGAGGCACGTTGAAAGCAGCGTGAGGAAGAGGGGGGGAGGCGGAGACGGGTGGACATGAAGGGGAACAGGGGGTAAAGACGTGCACAGAGAGATGTTGCTATGTTCACCCTCTTTGTTGGCGGTGGGCGTTCGGCTCGTGGTGAACCAGCTCCTGCTCTGCTGAAGCCTCCCTGTGAACACCAGGTGCTCCCATTGTGATAAATGATTCTCAACTGGGCCGAACAATGGCGGAGGCGCCCAGACGTGTCCCTCATCACGCAGCTCCTCAGCCCCTCAGCTCCTCAGCTCCTCTTCCACCAGCTACTTAACAGCGGTTGTGCCAGCGGTTGTTTGTCTTGCCTACGCTGACGACTGAAGGCTATTTCTTTATGAACCTTGTTGTTCTCACGGGAGCTGACAGTCCCCCTGGAACACACCGGAGGACTCTTCTGCCTCTTTTCTGACCAGCTCCTCGACCTCTCTCTATCTCTAACGTCCTGTTCTCCTCCTCCCTCCTGGATGTTCACCTCACATCCTGCTCCCTCCTTCTTCCCTCTCGACGCTCAGCTCCTGTGCCGCCCTTTGTTTCCCTGTCTCCCGCCTCTGACAGCAGACAAGGCTTGATACATGCACATGCCTTCACCTTCTTCCACCCAGTAATTTATGCTGTCAGGGGTTTTCCTCTGTGTGGATGGCCAGGCTTTCATGTGTGTGCGGAGGTGTTGACATGTTCCTTCATGCTCACCATGAAACGGAGTACAGCAGGTAATCGATGGTTGCTACCAGGGGCGTAAAGAGCAAACTGGGAGGGAACCCGACAATTAGACGGAGAGAAGGTGGCAAACAGAGGCGCAGGTGTAAACAACTTAAAGTGGAGACAAATTGAAACATCAGCAACACAAAGTTATCTGAGCTAAAACTAGTCTTAACACAACGGTCACACTCACAAAGTATAATCCTAACTTTTAGTTTTTCCATCAGATTTAAATAACTAAGATTGAGACTTCTTGTACATGTCTGGGTACGAATTGAGATTGAAAGTAAATTTTTAACGTCTGAAATAAAAGTAAAAATACTATTGCTCAATATTGTCAGACGACCTTCAGCAGCCGAATCAGGACGGGAGCAGAGGAGGAAGCTAGACTGTGTTTGCAGGAGGTGACAGGAGGACTCTGACACAGGAGACTGTCATTCATTTCCCATTTGGAACAGATAGCTTAACATGGTATTTTTATCATTGTAACCATGGCGACAAAGTTCCTCTGACCTTAAGAAAGTTCTTACTTTAAGCCAAACCAGTCTTTTTTTTCTTTTTTAAACCTAACCATGTACTTTTTTAAGCTTACGCCAAAGGAATATGTTCCCATTATCTAAAACTAGGTAAGCGAGTCACAGAGAAGTCAGTCGGGAGGGGGTGAGATGTGTTGGTTGCATAGTTTTAAAGTGAAGCCTGCTCTTGCTAACTTTTCCTTGATCACCAATCCTAGCTTTAAAAGATTGATCAGATGATTTGTAATAAATCACAGATATCACATCCAGTTCATTGTACCCTCCCTATCAGTGCTGGATTATTAATTGAACTTAAATTACAATTATTGTTTTGGAATGGTTATGAAAACAAAGTAATAGAACTCAAAATAAAAAAGCATTTAGTTTGTTTTTGCAATTGGTCTCTTGCCTAAATGTGTAATATTTCCATAGTCAATGAGTTATCGTGTTGATTTTTGCCATACTCCCTATTACATGAAACTTGTTGATCCTAACCCTGCAGTGTATTGCTGGTACCCCTCCTCTGCTTTGTGTCGGTGAGGGAGCTCGTATCCATCTGTGTGTCGCCACAATACCTACATGCTTCAAATGAGACCAGCTCTCCCACACCTCCCTGTCCTCAGAGGAAAAGTGCTTCCTCCCCATTCACACATTAATCCTGTTCAGCATTGAGCCGGGCATATTGGTCAGGATTCTGCCAAAGTGATAAAACCCCATTTTATCAGCTGCAGCGTCTGCAGACTGCAGATGTATCCCATCCCTGTGCTTTTGATGCTGGTGTCACACCAGTACGATTCTGGCAGGCTTACCGAACCCCCCAGTGGCTACGCGCTCAAGCTCGAGATCTCATTACCAAGTGGTGTTACTTGCTAATGAATTTGTTTCTAATGATCTTATTTGTATGAGTCTCACACAACTTAAAACACGCTACAGTTGTCCCAGCAGGAGCAGAAGTTAATGCCCCTCTGTGGGATTGTCTTTCACCAAAACAACTCTTCAATCCATATTTTTTGTGCTTGATTTGGCAGTTTATTTCCAAGGGCCTCTAAATGGGAATCCTAATTGGAACAGTTTTGAAACAGTTGACTGATGAAAACCATTAGGATTTTATTTTCATTATTTATTTACCCTCCATTTGAAGCAGCCTGAGCCTCGGCTGTAAACTTCAATGTCTTCTCTCCAACGAGCTGATGTTGAGTTCCTCCTCCCACCTCCAGGTTGATTACTGGACCTGTGCCCGAGCAGCATTGTTCTAATCGTTTTGCAAAATGTTGCCTCAGAGGAATAAAAACCGCATCACGCTTAGATCCAATTTGTGCTACTACACTCACCAATTACTTTCACGGTCCACTTCCCGTCTAATACAGAAAAAAGGCCAGATTATCCGCTGGATGTCGGGGGTGCTGCACACCCTAATTACAAACACAAATTGGAAAAACGCAACTTGTGACAAAGTGTGCAGCGTGTGATCTGTCCTCTCCCCGAGACAAATATTTGCGCTAATTTACTTTGTCTCTGTGTCCTCGATCAGATTGCGTGGAGGAGCTCCTTGTGTAAAAAATGTGTTGAGTTTTCTGATCTTTCTATTGGTCTGGTAATCAGATAAAGATGCTGTAGCATGGATGCGCTGTGTAATTGGATTTAATTAATCTTAACAGCAGTAACAGCGTAGATCATTACATGACTGATTAAGAGGATATAAGGAAGAAAGACAGAATATGAGGTTATCAGATACAATATAGTGTTGTGAGTAGCTGTGTGAGTTCTTTAAAAAACCTGATAACTCCCATAAACTGAGGGTGGCGCTGCACTTACAGCTTGTTTTGCTCTTTAGTGCTGTTGCACGTGCTCGGTGCAGCTTGGCCTCTTCCTGCTGGCTGCACACGTCTCGTGCCCGGGACTCGCAGAGGACACAAGGACGTCAGGGCCGATCGCGGTGCAGCTGAGGAGAGAACCAGTGGCGTCGGGTTGGAACGTTAATGCATGTGAACTGGGAGTCACATCCATCGGGGGCTTTGCTCTTAACGCTGAGTCGAGCTGAGGGACGGGTCCAGCCCACAGAGGCTGAGACTGAGACACAGGAGACTTGATGGGAGGTTAAGTGGGTCAAAGATATGGAATTATGATGAGCACATTAAAAGTTTACTGGGTTTTGAGTTACCTTCTCCTTGAAAAATGGCCTTAAATGAGGTAATTAACACGTCAACTAGTTAATTTGATGGATTTATTAAATCTTTTGACATTTTTACTTCCAGTTCCATTCATTCCCCATTAATTGCATCTTTTTCCCATTATAACCAGTCATTACAATCAATGAAACAGACTGATACACCATGCAGAAAGTTAAGTGTGTGTCATTTTTACGCCGCTGAGTTCACACCAGCCAAACTTTCCCAGAGACACAAACCTACAGATGAAGACACACAGCCCCTCGGTGAGTCAGGGAACTGCTATCGAGACGCAGGCACTCCTCAGCCTTCCAGGAGATAAATGCGTCCTGCCACCGTATAAATTGGCTGTCGGAAACATTGTGTGAGGGAAAAGCCGCAATTGCCGGGAAGTTAGCGAGGTGGATTGACAATGATGGAGAGACGAAAAGGAAGGGAGGACGATGCGGGGGTCAAAAGGGAGGGAGGTAGTGAGGTGGAAATTGGGAGAGGGGCCAAGGTCAGTGTTGAATGAGATTGGGAGGACAACCGTTTCAGGACAGACGACCAACGGGACAATAAATGAAGACAGAGACGTTTTAGATTCAATTATGGACGAAGGAAGCACAGAGCGGGGATTTTAGAATTTAGTTGTGGAGTCAATCTACAGCAGCATTGAGCAACAAACAGGTATTAAAGCAGGAAGTGCCATCATGATCACATTCATAATGACTGCTGTTGTTTTTAGTGCAGCTCTGCTTTACTCACAGAGTGCATCCCCCTGGGAATTACTTAATAAAGGCTGAACAAAAGACTGGCCTCAACTCAGAACAATAAAGGAAAGAGCCACACTGTAGAGGGGCAATTATTCAAAGCTTTTGGCAGGTCTGATAAAAATGAATGAAACCTTATGACTTGGCCAAGTAGCTTCATGGATAATGCAGGACTTCCTGGACGGAGGTCAGAGTTATTGGAGGAGTGTTCCCCCGGTGGGATCGCACAGAGAAGGAGAGATAGGAGTCGTCTGCTGCAGGAAGGAATCAAAAGAGTGACAGTATCAAAAGAGCAATGCCGAGAACATTGAGCAGAACAAAGACACAACGGTTGCATCTCCATTTCTTCCCCTCGTGTGAGATCTTATTTGAACCACTCAGAGGATCTTCACCTGCAATAGACAGAAGATAAATTGGCGTCCCAGTAATTGCCCGGACCTTTAACCTGCAGGCAGGATGTGATCACATGACCCCGGGAGGGCTACCGTTTGGCCTCTATCATAGAACAGCATCAGCTATTGACGCTCGGCAGTAATGGCCTCTACCTGAGGGCTGCGAGTGTCACGCAGAGTGATGAGGACCCGTGCTCGCCTGCAAGCTACTGCTTTCCTTCTCATCGATGCGATTACTGCATTGAGGCATGGCTCGGCCAGAAGCCCCCACAGCAAGGAGCAAGATCCCAGTTCCCTGCTGCTGGTCCTGACAAAGACCAACAGGGAACGCTCTGTAAAGGTGCAACGCTAATTGGTTGATCTGTGATATGGAAATAGATACGGACGATATCCTGCACACGGGTTGTTGTGATGCATTAATTATCGTTTAAGCTCCTTCGCGAGTGTTTGGCCTCCAACCAGCGGAAAAGACTGAGATGACAAAAGAGGTAATTTCCTCTTTCTTCTCAAGATGGTGTGTAATTGTGTGAGCTCCAGTGTGAAGGGGGCCGGTGGCGGATGGGGGGGCGGGGGGGGCGGGCAGGGGGAGGGTCTCCGTGAGGCCTGCTCCCTCCCCGTTCCTTCCCGCAAAGACTTTAATTCACCGTAATTATACAGATGGGTTGAAATATACAGCAAGACAGGGAATCACTCCAATTATGCAGAGTTGATTAAAACTTGGACCCCATGCCAGGCGTTCTGCAGGAGCCTGGGAGGAGTCAAGATGTTCACGGCAGAAAATCGCTGAACACAGGAGAGCGGTTAACATCTGCACCACGTTGACCGACCGGCTGAGGGTTTGAAGCCTGGAAGTGTAACAATATACTGTTTGATGGTCCGGTGCATACGGACGAGTTTCTGCTCTCGACAGAAGACAAACTCCCCGTGTTGGAATCTCATCGCGTCCTAATGAAGATGGATCAACGCTATTCATCTGCTGACAACCGCACACAGTGTCGAGCACCAGCCCCATCTCCTGTGTTGTGTCACCGCGTGTGTGTGTGTGTGTATATACATATATATGGCTGCAGCGTTTTCACACAGTCGCAGGGATGAGTCCTTGGCATCTGGAGGACCATGGCCAGCGGAGGAGAACGAGGGAGAGCGAAAAAGGGAGGGAGGAGAATGTGGGAGACGGTGAGTTAAAGGGAAACAGACGCAGAGACAAAGAGAATGAGATGGGGAGAGGGAAAAAGATCACAAATAGGGAGGAACGCAACGAAAAGGGCAAGACATTTGTCACCCGCCCCTACAGGACCATAGGAAGAAAGAACAATATCATTAATCTCCTGACATTTCAATATTGTATTAACCTTTCCGGGGGAATTCTCTGAGCTCATTAGTCTTTTTTGAGGGGGAGAAGAAGAATAATCGATAAAACAAGCTCCGGACACGATCTAGAAATACACACCAGTCAAATAACATACGACCCGAAGCCGGTCACATGACGGCGGCCTGTCTTTAGCAATCGCTCCCTTTATCTGCTTTGAATGAAAAGATACAAACACACGCCGGGAAGAGAAAAAGATAAATGGAGGTGAGAGGGCGAAGCTGCTGCTCTCAAGTAGGTCACCGTCATAAAAGAGAGGAATTGCCCGACTGTAAAAACAACAGCTTTTAGAAGGCAACACGAGCGAATCAGCCGTCTTATGATGGAATAGGAAAAAGCCCCAAGGCCACACAGGGCGGCGTGATGAACCCGTGTCTCGTCTTCCCCGCTCAGTCAGTCAGTCAGCAGCCAATCGAGAGGAGGCGAGGGAAAGAGAGGTGAGATGAACCCAAAGGTGCCGACATCCCTTTAAAAATCCACATCCATGATCATCCCCCCCCCAGTTTGCGTGCGACACCTCCGCAGCCCCCGCTCACCCTCGTCCTCACCCTCCATCCATCAGCGCCTGAAGAGCACCCCGCCATTCACATCACACCACAGCCCCAGGTCATTTGACTAAGAAAACACTCTAATTTACACCCATCATGTGGCCTCGCTGCACATTAGGCACCGACAGGCCATTTTTTTTGTTTTGTCTGTCGCCATTTGCATTGTTTTCCATGATTGGTCGTGTCATAGGGCTTTTCTTTGCGTCCTCGGTTGTAAACACTGCAGTGGAAACACAACACTTCTGAATGGTGGGATTGTGTGTTTGTGTTGGACATTCCAAACCTCGGGCGGGAGCCACGTGAGGGTGAAAGGTTGTTTCAATACTGTCATTACACGTTTACCCAACACCTTGAACAAGACGAGAGGCTTCCAGTGTTTTCCTCTGGATTCTCAGGGAAGTGAGGGGGCGGCAGATTCTCACAGTGTCTCTCGGTGCGATGGGTCTTTTAATTAGGGCTCTGCACTGTACCTGTAACAGGAGAAATGTTGTATTGACAGGAGACGGATTGAAAACCCACAGGGGGCCGACAAAATGATGTTCATAGTTCTAAAGGATCGTGAAGTCGACAGAGCTGAGGTATCTGTCTTTAATATGAACGCTTGTATTAAATCATCTGGTTATAAATCAACAAACACGATGATTATAGCATTCATCAGATGAAAAACCTTGACTAACCAGAAACAATGCCATTTGTTTTTAAGCTTAAATATTCTGTAGTAATTAATCAATAGCAAATTATGACAAATAACAATGATAGTCTATCATTTTAAGTAATTAATCAAGTCAAAATACAAAACATTTACATGTAATAACTTCATATATGTGTCAGTTACATTTGAACTTTTGTTAAAGTAGCTAAATTTGCACTAGAACCCTAGAATCCTAAGGTGATTTTCAGAAATCCTTATAACACAGAAATGTAGCTGAGATTTGATATTTTACAGTTATAATAAAGAGGAATAAAATAAAATGCAAATGCTACCAAATATTTAGTACTTGAGTTTTGAAAATAGGGGATAATAATTGGTAGAAAACACAAATCTTTCCTGCATCATTCAATCTGTTGTTTCTGTTCATTTCGGTGCATATCGGTAAATGTGTGGCCTGCGTGGGATCAGAACATTTAGTGCCTTGTACACAATCATAAGAATTTTGAAATCAATCCTGCAGCTGACAGGGAACCAGTGTAGCGAGGCCAGAACGCCTGTAGCTCATATCGACTGATTTTGATTTGACAGCTGATAAATCATTTTGGCTCTAATTTGCATAAGTAATTTGGTAGTTCTTTTACTTGATCACTTAAGTGTAATATAGATGGCTTCGTTTGTATTGTGTGGCCTTTTGCATGTTATTTGAGATATTTTAGGAAAGTTACTTTTCCTGTTAGGGGTTTTTGTTTCTTTTGTGTTATTTTTGTTGATTTGTGTTGTTTTTCCACAGTTTGTCTTCTATCTTTTAAACCAATTTTTCCACTGAAGTGAACTATTCCCACTTGATAAAGATATTATTGTTGCAATATTAAACTAAATAGATATTATTGAATCCATATTGAGGGAGTTGTTCTCATCATCCTTCAGACTTTTCCGTGATTTCTGCAAAGTGCAGTGATTCCCGTAATTTCCCTGCAAATCAAAAGGGCCTATACCAGTATTAATAAGTGTGAGCACTTTCATAAAGACCATGACTCATCGGTAATATTAAATGGTTGATGGTGGGTTCGGCTGATGATGCAAAGAGGACAGCAGAGAAAAAAAGCTGAGGTGGGAAGGATCCGAGGAGACGGCACAGGGAGGCCACATCCCTCTGGGTTAATTGTGCGGACCCCATCAGCACTAAATAAGGACGGTTAGAACGACTGGCTAAGTGACGAATGGATGAACAAATCACCCAGATTACTTCCCAGTTATTAAAAAAAAATGGTGGATTTGGCCAGCGTCCCCACCCCCCCCCCTCATTACATCTGGCACTGACGGCCATCTTTCACCGTAACTCATCTCACTTCAATTTCCACAATGTGGAAAACGAGCGCAAGTGTTTATTTAACATCGATTAAAGAACGAGTTTTGTTAGTAATGATGTGAAATTGCGACGTTTCGGTTGCTGAGATCATTAAAACGTAAACTGAATTTTGATTGATGGCGGTGAAGAGGTGGCGTCTGACCTGCAGCTGGAGTGTGAATGGCAGTGGAGAGGTGCTGGTGAGCCGTCCACACGCCGAGCACCTGCGCCTGGCGGCTTCCTCGCCGGCGTCCTCCAAGCGAAGTGTCGGGCGGCGGCAAGACGAGTCGTCAGACGGCTACACAGCTGTTAATTACCTCCTAGTTCTGGAAGGAGGTTAATGAAGCAGATTGGAGATCAGAAAAACCAGAGACAAGCCTGAATGTGCACAAAAGAAATTAGTTTCTGGATTCTGGGCCCGAGCTGAAAGCGGCGGCGGTTGAAATCATTGATTGCATAAAGTGAAACACTGGGGACATAAAGAAAGAGGAAGCTGATGGAGGTGGAGAGGTTTGGGGGGGCTCCACAGATTTCTACATGTTTTAGCATTTCCCTCCTTGTGCTCAGTAATTAGGTGTCGCACAGACCCTGACTCTGAGCGTCTGTGAATCTTCTTCCTTCTGAGAAATTGCTCATTTTCTTCTCTCTCTTGAAACTCAGATTAATTCAGAAACAGTGAACCTGATTTGTGCAGGTGTTTTATTTTAAGGGCCTAAAATAATATTGTTTCTTCAGCTTCTTCAGTGGACTGGTAGAGACTGGGTGATCTTGTTAGTTGTAAAGCTTATTTTAGACTTAAGCATCATGGTGGGACTTAAGGTATCTTTACATGGAGTCTAATATTCTGATTATAAAAGAGCAAGTCAAATTTGAAATGCTTTAACATCTCAGTTAAAATAAACAGGCCCTAAAAGATTGAAACAGATCCATGAGGGAAAACTCCTTCTTCTGATTTAACACCTAAATATCCATCTGTTTAAAAAATTACATATTTGGACGTTTGTTCCCCAAATGAAAATTCCCCCTTCCCGGACTGTAATTGAGATTTAACTCATTTTGTATTTGTGCATCCATAAATTTTCAAATTAATCAACATTCCTCCTATTTAAAGATGAATTGTTTTCTAGGGTTTGTTTTTTAGTACACACTGGAACTGAAGAGTACTGGATAATAAGAACTGGATGGTAACGCCAGACAATAGATCCTTCTTCTGGGAACTGATCAAACACGAGCCAAAGGGATGAGATACAGACGAGAGATGAGATACAGATGAGAGATGAGATCCCCATTAAAGAAGACGAATGGATGACATGTTCATCACTTCTGATGATGACACGCAGCTGCTGTTCTTATTAAATGTGTCAGCACGTGTAAACACCAGACTGTATTAATCACACAGCAATGTAAACAGTTGATCCTCAATCTTCAATCACAATGAATTCTATCAGAAAATAAAAAAAACACTGTACTTGTAACTGTTGTTGTTTACAGCTCAGTGTTGGTATAGTTTGTCACATTTTACATTTCATCCCTGTAAAAACATTTCACTTCAGAATTTGGTGCAGATCCAATTTAAAGTCTTGAGAATCTAAATGTAGTTTCCTATGTGTTAATAAAACCAAACGTGTTTTCCCCTGTAAGGTTTTGGTT
The DNA here is from genome assembly GCA_038501795.1 of Pseudopleuronectes americanus. Taxonomy (NCBI): domain Eukaryota; kingdom Metazoa; phylum Chordata; class Actinopteri; order Pleuronectiformes; family Pleuronectidae; genus Pseudopleuronectes; species Pseudopleuronectes americanus. The sequence goes on along the minus strand of JBAMIH010000060.1, from coordinate 47,576 downwards.
TAGGGACTCTACTGGTGGCCATTCTAGTTTTTAGTGTAACAGTGTTTATATCTACAAAAGCTTAGGTGTTGTTAATAGTGAGGGAGACAAAATACAACATCGCAATAAATGCACCTACTCTTTGTATTTCTACTTCCCCCTGTTTCTATCCAGCTCACATGCCACCACACCTCGGAGCCCCAGCACACAGGTAGAGTAACTGTAAGGGCCAGACTAAAGCCCCTGCAGCCTCATCCTGCATATTCATGGGGTTGTGTGTGGGGGGGGGGAGTCGATTCGCTTAACGTCCTTAATCACCTGCATTTCATGGTGGGGGCCTGGACACACCTCCACTCATTAAAATGATGGATGGAGGCATAAGCGGATGCTCTACCCTGTTCCAAATTTGTTCTTGTTTAGAAAGGTGCTTATTAGAGAACACCTGGGGGGGAATAAAGGTTGGGGGGGGGCCTCTAAGGCTGAGAGAGCTGAGGAGGAGGAGGAGGAGGAGGAGCAGGAGGAGGAGGAGTGGGGGGGATTCAGAGACCACAGTTGTCATCACTAAAACATTTCTGAATTACACCGATCTGCTTCCACTTTGTCTCTGTCACCACCGAATGCAGCAAAAATGTTGTGTGATTAAAATTCCTTGATGACACGTATTCACTGCTGAGATGAGGTTTCCAGTTAAATGTGTAAATTCCTGTATTTATTCTCTCAAAACCGATATTACGTGTCTTTAAATGGGCTAACCCTTTTCACACAGGGGCAGTCAGTGGGTGTAGAGCAGGTGGACTCTCTTGTCGCTCTGTCGACCCGGAGCGGTCGGCCCTCTGGAGGCTCCACCGCCTCGCGTCGGGGCAGCACTCTTCATTAACTTGTAAAAACAGGACTTCCATTCCAGTTGTGCGCGGCTCGGGAGGGAGAGCGAGCGGGTGGAGCCCCGACTCTCTTTCTTCATCACCGGTGTTTGAATAAGCCTGGACGGACATTAAGGACTCCCATCGGCCCCGGTTACTGCCTCTGTGAGGACAAGCAGTTGGCAGGTTAGATCTAATAAACTGGAACAAATGTATCTCGCTCTCCTATTAGGATAAGTCGCCGTCTGGAAGTCGCTCTGCGGCTGCAATAATGTCATCTTCTGATTCCGGGGGACATTTTTGTTTTGCCGCGTCAGCAGCTTATCTCGCCGGCGATGGTGAGTGATGACAAATAAGATGAGCACTGTCCTCTCTCTCTTACGTAACCTCATTGAAGCCTCCTCACGCCTAATTGGCGGCAATCTAGGCCTGTCAAATCAAATATAATCCCGTCACCATCGGTTTTAAATTCCCTCTCCGTGGCCCCAAATGCCTTTGCTGAATGACATGGGATGCTGATACTGGGAGTAATGGAGAGCGCTAATGGGATTGGCGTTAGGTAATATATCTGAATGGCTACTGTACGGAACAGGAATAGCTGTTTAGACTCCGAGCCGGGGATATTGATAGTTGCCTCCTTGACGCTGCTGCTGAAGAACATCCTGTCCTTTCGGGGGTGGAGGCCGACTCCGATGGTTTCACATTAAAATGCAATAGACGCGATGACATTGAGCTTTTATTGTGATGCTTTTCAATTATAGCTGTAATAAATATGTCAGTAGGATTAATTTATCATTTTTATTAATATTTTTTATCTCTGCAAATTTGAGTGTTGTGTGATTTTTCACGTGGGGTGATAACAAATCTGAATCATTACAAATGGAGGGTTGTTGTCTTTTTTTTACAGCCGCCAAGGGGATGAGGTTTTCACCCTGTGTGTGTGCTTGTGTGTTTGTGTGTTGGTCACTACGCAAACAAATACAGATTTCTACAAAACTTACAATGAAGGGACATGGTCTAAAAAAGATCATTAAATGTTGACTCTGAATCCGGCAGATCCACGATCAGTTGTTCACTTCCTTTAATGTTGTGAATTGGCGTCTTTTGACATTTTTACCAGAGGGAATAATTTATAGAGCTTGTTAAAATAAATCTGTCGTGTTTAGTAGAATGATGAGTGTGTGAAATTCCGTTGGAGCTTGATTGAACTTAATGGGACTGTTGGACCTGGGTGGTGGTACGTGCTCAATACCATTTACGATTTAACACTGAATTAATGGATTCTTTGATCAAAATTGAAATCATAGGACAAAGAAGGATACGGTGGTTTAATAAAATGTCTATACATTGTCAATATAAGTAATATTCACATAAACTAGGTTGTTTATTACTGACGTTTAATGATAGGCCTATAATATTGGAGGAACATGTGATTAAATGCCATGCCTTAAACATGTATAGTAACAGGCTAATAGCTGGACTAGCACTGTTAAAGAACCTTGACAAACCAATCAGATCTTCCTATGCATCCATCCATGCAGCTATCTAGTGCCCAGAAGTTAAGAAAAGTACTTTTTCAAAATTGAAAATTTATAAGATGTAAGTCTTCAGTAATACTTCATTAGGGCCACAGACAGGGCAGGGAAAGGGTCAAATATGAAATCACATTAATGATACAGGGTTTATATGGAATTTGTTGCAGTGGAATAAGATCCAGAAGAATACACAACCTTATTCCGAACGAAAATCTTGACAAATGACGAGAGGAGCGCGAATAGTTTGAACTTTTTATTCATCATTTTTTTTGTAGTTCTTTTTCCTTTTTTGCTTTACGAAACAAATGTTTGCAGATGTTCTATGAATAAACAACAGCACCTTTCTTCTCAAAGACAGGGAGGCGACTGCCCCTGCCTTCTCCAGAAAAGAGACCCTTCTTGTCCAATAACAACCTCTCCAGGTTCCCAAAGTGACTCTTTATTTCCTGTATTTTGAAATTCATTTAAGTGCATTAGTAGACGACGTAACCATTTTCGATTAATGTGCAATAGCTGAGTTCATGGTCAATGCGAAAAAGATATTTACATTGCAGCTATGACTCACATTAACTGTCTGTTTTGTTTTTTTTTCCACTGGAGCTAGCGTCAGAACCGGAGAGGGAGACAATCAAAAATGAAAGGAGTCTCCTTTCAAGCACAGCCTTCGTAAACAGCAACCTTTACCTACATCATTATCATCACCATCATCAGGATTAACTAGACTCTCTTGTCGTACCTGTTTTCCTCCAGTAAGACAAAAAGGTTAATAGATAGAATGGTTTAAAATAAAGTTTAGTGATTGTGCTTTTAAAACCAAAGTAAAACAAAATGACAAACGTTTAACGACAACACGAAACATAACAGTGCATTACAAAAACAACCAAAAAAAGAAAAGAGAGAGAGAAAAAAAAAGAATAATCCCAAAGTGGCACTTTCTTGTGGGGGGGGGGTGGGGGCAGCTAAATAGTATTGCAATTTACAACATGAATGGAAATGATAAAATAATATTTATATTTACTGGCATAATAAAATTAGAATTCGCAAAAACAAAAACAAAGGAAGACAAACTCGAGGTACCACAGTGGGTAAAACAAGAGGACATCATGTATACACGTATATTTACAGTCCACCTCTGCTTGCAGCTATTTTTATTACAGTAACATGTGACTGTTATGGGCTCTGCAAAGTTCGTGTCAAGCCGAGTCATGTCAATGTCTGGAGTCAGATTTCACTCCATATTGCATTGGAATTAAAACATAAATATACTACTGCGTATTTTTGTTTTTGAATGCACCGTTCTTCTATCTTCACACACGCTCGCCTTTTTTTTTGTTTGTCAAATGGACATAGAAAATGAATAGTTAGAAAAAAAAACATAGGTCTGATTTCCAGATGTAAAGAAACACTACTGATGTACAGTTTGATGGCAGCAAACATGACGGTGAAATACTGAGATATTTAAAAATGTAAGAGAAACAATGGTGCTTCACTCTTGGAAAAATCAGGACAGCTCCTCCTTTTGTCTCCGTGGATCTTCAGCTTTCTGCCATCTGGGGGGAAAACACACAAACAAACATCCATCTGTCAAAACTAGAGACAGGACTGAAACATCTGCCAATATTTCTGTATTTGTCACCCGATTAGAAAAAAGGAAACATTAAAAAGTAGACAAAAGGATAATAAACTATCAATATTTAGTTTTTCAAACTTCCAAATATCAAAATTGAGCAATGGTCAGATCAGGTTTGTACCTCTAGCTCTTCATCTCCTGGTTGTAAGGCCCCCGTGGTGATGAGGCCCATGTCTGCTTGGTTCCTCCGGCCTCCCTCTCCTCTCCGCCGGCCCCCTGAGCCCCGAGAGGACATGGAGCTGGAGGAGCTCGGGTCTCGGGTGCTGTTGACTGTGGGGAACTGGGGTCTGTTGTAGGGCAGAATGTCCTCTGGACCTGGGGGGGGGGACGGACGGAGCAGCATGTTAGAGAGAACTGAGACTGGTGTGATCCCAAGTAGTGCACGTGTCACTGAAGGATTCCTCCACTTATTTCACCCTACCTGCATGTTGGCGTGCCTTGCTGGCGGTGCTACTCTCGTGTCTATTCCCTTTCTCTCCGTGAGCAGTCTTTTGTCTCTCCTGAGCCTCCTTACGTTCAGAGGAGCTGGTTCTGTGGTCCGAACCCTCTCGGGGCCGGTAGCCTCCCGTCGCTCCTCGCTTGTCTCGACCCTCGCCTGTTTTGGGGGACACCACCCCCCGGCCCTCCAGTGCTGCCTTGGAGGGATGTGTGGGGGACTTGAGCCCTGCTGGAGGAGGGATGGGAGGAGGGGGGAGATCTGGAGGATAAACACGGGAAGAAAAAGCACATGAGCCACCGACATGAAAAAAACTGAGGACCAAGAATCTGTGTACTCTTGAAACTTCAGTGTGTATCATCTGCCTCTCAACTGTCTCACACCTGCGAGGTGATACACAAACACAGCTGCAGTGTGTGCACATGCACTTATATCTGCACACAGGGACACAGTAAACAGAGCAGATAGCATGAGACAGCCCTAATCTGGCCGCGGCGCTAGGAGATGGGGAGTGTGAAGAGGACGAGGGGGAGCGTGATGGTCAGCAGCTGGGTCTCTGACCCGCTCCCCTTTCCCCTGTTGATGAATCAATGCTGCTCTTCTCTGAGCCATTAGTCACATGAGGCCAACCAGTGGGCGGCCGGGTCTCCCACACATCCCAGACGTCTAAACAAATACCTAGAGAGGAAAGTCTTGGGCCTGTGATTTGACGGCTCTAACCTGCACCCAGACGCATTGTCCTTCCTTGCATCCCAATGGATATTTGTACTTTTTTAGATTCTACAAGAATCAAAGCTTTAATGTCACCTTTTTTTATTCAAGTGTTTTACCCACATGAAAGTCTAATGAGGCAGGTGATGTCTCTGCTCCTGTCTTGTTGGCGGAATCAGGTACCTTCAATACACTATTCTCATTATCCTCCACCTCCTTCCTCTCCTGAATACAAAGGGGAGCCAGTCAATATCATACAGCAGAGAGGCGTCTGCAGATTTTTAATATCTCTCTTGCCTCCTGAGTCCCGGCTCAGTCAGAGTCCGATCAATGCCACAGTCTGTGAGATATAGCCCACTGCGAGGGAGGAGCCCGGGCGCCTGTGAGATTTATGAGGAAGCATCATGGAGGACAGAGCTTGGCTCTGAAAGGTGTCTCTGGATTTGCCAGCGAGAGTTTATCGGAGGGCGTGTTGGTTAATTGGGCGGACAAGGCCAAGACAGATGAGGAGACAGGAAAGGGTTAAGTTCAGAGAGGGGGTAGACAAAGGCATCACAGTCAAACCCAATATGAGTGGGGACAGAACTTGTGTTTTTCTACATTCACTGTGTAAACGTGTGAAACGATTATAGGTCAAAGTGGGGTAAGAGGTAAGGAAGGGGGCTGATCCCATTGCTCATGTGTTTTCCTGCCTCTTTATTGCAGTCTTTATGTACTATAATGACACTGCCTGCATAGAGCGCCCAGTGTGGAGTAATTGGAAAGGTAGAGCGACATAAAACAAACAATATAAATACACATTACTTTACGATGTGTGGGTGGCAAACATCTGGGCTTTCCTTTGTTTTCCATCCTCCTTTACATTTCATTAAATCACCTTCTCACCTATCACCTCGGCACGGGTCCTGCAGACCACAGACAGGGCCGGTCGGGTGGGGGTGGAGAGGGAGAGAGAGAGATGGGGGGCGGGGGGGGGAGGCAATAACCTCCAAATGAAAAACAATCCATTCAGATCAAATGCAATCAGCAGGAGAACTGATGGACAGACCGAGCTGTGGAGCTGTCAGTCCGCCCCCTCGCTGCTCAAACAAAGACGGAGGAGAGGGGAGCAGGGAGAAGAGCGGAGAGGGATGGAGACCACTCCAGAGGGAGGGGCAAGCGGATGGGGAAGAAGCCAGGGTGTAAGGATGATGGCAGGAGGTGGTGGTTTGGAGGAGGGGGTGTTGGATTTTCTGCTGTGATAGAGCTGGTCTGGCTCCTAGTGAGCTGGATATTAAATCTCCCTGTCAAGTGCTTCCAAGCCTCAAGGACACCTGACAGAAAGAGGAGAGCCAGCTCCGGGACTGCACAGGCTGCACAGCAGAGTGAGGGTGCACACAACGCACACAACGCACACAACCCACACATAGATACACAGAGCAAAGATAAAAGAAAGAAGGGTTTTGCGGAAAGATAATGCATTAGAAAGTAAATTGCTCTTTTACTTAACCAGACTAAAGCTCCTCTATCTGTGTGCAGCTGCTCTGGTATTTAGCCCCTGTTTGGTTTATGTCCGGCCCCTGCCGAGTAAAAGGTGGCACTCCAGAATGAGCCAGAGCACCTGGATCAATTTCATTAGTAGCTAGAGTGGAGAGACATCCCAGTGTCAGCACTGCAGAGCCGGGCAGCGCTCCCCCGAGACACAGCCCACCCCTCCCCTCCACTCCCCCCTCCACTCCTGCCCACCACTCGCCCCCGATCTGTTCAGCGGCGCCACAGATTAGGAGTGATGCCACGTATGCATGTGCATGAAACACATGAAAGAAGATGATTAAACCTCTGGCTCGCGAGCGCAGCAGTGCTCCAACGCATTACAGTAAACTGCATTTTTCACTTTCATTTCTGGAGAGGGAATAGAGGGAGAGCCGGTGATACAAACCGGCCATCTGTGTACTACAGCTGACCCACTACTGCGGCTGCTCTGTCAGGGTGTTGGCTGCATTGAGTCATTCACATCTTTTATAGACCAGCGGGTTCAAAGCTGAATACTCACAGTCTCAGTAATATTTGTTTTAGGTCTACTGTGCATATTTACACAAACACAGTTGTGGTATATCTTTAGTTTGTGTACACATAGAACCTCTGGGAAACCACAGCTTTAGCTAAAACACATTGCAAACACATATTTGGCTTCATATTCATTATTTGGGTAGGAGCCTACACCAAATGCATATTTTAACAGAATGTCTTAAACTGTGAAAATCTTTATAGATCTTTTTTAATAATCCGGACATGTGTGTACCTTCATTGTAGGGATCACGTCTCTGGTTGCCTGGATGGACTGCAGGATGCTGTTTCTGCTTTTTAGGAGGCCTCCTGTGAACCGCTGCCATACTCATGTTACTGTCTGTGGACTGCGGGCTGCCTGGACGGTGGCCTGATGGGTTTATTTGGTATTTTCGTGCTGAAAAAGAAAAACAGAGATATATTTTGGTCTCTTCCCTCATTCCTCAAAAAGGTCCCTTGCAACAACATTTCTCCTGGATGTGGCCGTCTTTACCTGAAGCTCCTCCAGCCTCCTGGCCATGTGTGTTGGGGTACTTGGCCACTCGGACGCCTGAATACTCTGCAGCTGCAGCGACCGCTTGGGCAAAGTCAGCGTCAGTGAAGAAGGATCCGTCTGAAGAGCTGACTGCACTAGACCTCCCCGAAGAGACATTATCCTCTTCAGAGGCCGACCCCCATCCGTTGATCATAGAGCCGGTCACTGAACTCTCGAGGTCACCCATGCTGGACGCCGGCGTCTGCTCGAGCCCCCGCAGCAGCAGCCTTCGCGGGTGCATTTGGGTGTGGTGAGGGTGTGTGTGTGTGTGGGGGTGGGGGTGTGTGTGGTGGTAGTGCATCTTGGCCACCTCTGCATCTGTATCGTCCCCCTCCTCCTCCTCCTCTTCCTCCAGTATGTCGTCCTCCTCCATGCCGTCCGTGTCCAAGGCCAGCGGGCTGCAGTTGTACCCGTATGTGTGTGAAGGGGAGAGGGGTCTTTGAGGCGCTGGGGGGCTTACACCACGGCGCCTGTTAAAAGATGGAAACACGTCAGAATGTAGAATATTTTCATCAAATTAAACGCAAAGTAAAAATCTCCTGCATATTATTTTGAGAAGGTGCTGGTATTTGCATTAATGCCAATAATTATTGTTAATATAGGGACATAACATTCAAGATTTGAGGGTTTACAACTATGTTACCCTGAAATCTGTCCCATAAATTAACTTATAAGAAACCAGAAACGCCAACAATGATGTGAATGTGATGGTTTTGTATTATCTTTACAGCTATATAGCTTAATACAGCTTCTTCTTTTCCCTTATGTGCTAACAAGGATGAACAGTTCCTGCTCACAGCTCTATTAACAAGCAACAGTAATATATCTTTGACAAAAAAACATTAAATGGACGAAATTCAGACTGTGACGTATGACTTCTTTCCAACAACTTTCAAATCGCTGCAAAGTTGATTTTCGTGCTGCACTGAAGTGAAGTGAAACTAATGGCTCCCAGTGAGGTAACAAATCAAGAGCAGATATGCTTTTGAAAAATGGCCGACAGAATACACAGAATTTGGAATTAATGGGCTAAAACTAAAAAATGTATGAATTTCAATCACGTCGGGGAGACATTGTTTCTCTGTGAGGATTCAAAGCAACGCTCATCTTTTTGCTACTTGTTATTTTTATATCCTGGCTGATGTACCTGCGTTCGTGGCTGTCGGCCGCGTCCTGGAGCATCGGCCGCATCTCCTCCTGGGGCGAGGGGGTGAGCGTGGCTGTGGACTGGTGGCTGTAAGACACGGCGGCGGGGGAAGACGCCGCCCCTCGGATGGGAGGAGTGGGGCCCCTCTCCATCTCCTCTTCCTCCTCCTCCAGCTCGTGAGGCTGCAGGTACATGTGCGAGGGGGGCATGGGGCACTGCATGTCTGGGTCACAGCTGCCAAACAGAGAGAAACAAGCCTCGTTACCGTCACATCACTCAGAGAGAAACACGGATGTTTGTACATTGAAGCCAGAAAAAAACATGCACTTAATATTCATGCCATCCTTCTATCATGAACCCAGCACTGGTAGATTGAGCACCCTTGGGGTAAATACATGTAATAAATGCAAGAAACAGGAGAGAAGGCTGGGAGAGTGAATGAGCGTGTAGAGATAGTGCTACACGCCTGTCAGGTTGTCTGTGTCTTTCGGCCGGCGCTGACATGTCCCACCTTTCTTCCATCGGTAGAGAGTACTCCTCCATGCTCCGACTGGGGGGTGGGTTTGCAGGGGGAGGGGGCAGCAGGTCAGCCCAATTCATTGTGCTCTGTTTGGGTAGTTTGGGGGTGCGCATTCCCTTCTTCTGGCCCTGACTGCCTGCTCCGGGGAAAACGGGGGAAAAAAAGAAAAGCATCCATCCGTCACAGAACACCTACACACGTACACAATACCTGCCTCTGGAAAACACATCAATTATTAATGTCGAAGGAAATATCAAGTTAATGAGCGGGGATGTGACAGCTGATAAAACGCTTTAACAGGACCGGCTGACAAAGAATGGATTTTTTTTTACACAATAGAGTGCTGAGGCTAATGCAGCGCTCCACTTTATGCAAGTGTGCACACAAACCTCGAGGTTATTACATGAGGTGGAAACACTATTAGAAAACAGAGTCATTTCCATACTGTGGTGTTAACCAGTGCTACGAGAGAAGGTAGGAAAGGAGCAGCAGAGAGGGATCTAATTAATACCAAACTATTAGGATCGTGAACCAATGAGCTGTGAGGTGCAGTGAGCACTAAAGGCTTCTCCTTAATGGCTTGAACTTCAAACGCAATATCAGAATGGATACATGGCATTAAGGTGGCAGCGTTGCATGCCGTCCGCAATGTGTTATCGTTTGTCCTTGTCCACAGACAGACATTGAGGCCCTGATGAAATTAGGCGGCTCCATACCGGAATTAAAGTAAAGCCAATTAATATAAGCAATGCAAAAATAAGCAAGGACAAACAGAAATAAAATAGAAAGCAGGAAAAGCAAAACAAAAACAGGAAGCTGCTTTTATCTAATTTGCTTTAAACATCCCCTCGGATGACATTGCACCCGGGAAAAGAAAAGGCACAATCGAATGTCTAGCATGGGGCTGGTGCCTTTGTTTGAAGGCATTGTTGTCAGGTTCCTCTTCTCTTTATTCTGCAATTTTCCACTTTCTGAAGGAATCCCCCTTTTCAATTTCTCCTCAAACCAGGCTGACATGGAAATTAATCACATTACCATTTTAAAGCAGGCATTATTAGCGTCTCAAAGTGATTTATTGCTTCTGAGGAAAACTGGGATTCTTCAAATGGAGCTGCGGGGATGTATGCGACTATATAGTTCAACAACAACAATAAGCTGTGAAGAGACTCTGCCAGTTGAGTTAAGAGGAGTGAAACAATAAAAAGATACTTCTAACAGCTAAATGAAGGAGAATGAGTCCTTAGATGTACATTTTCTTTTGTCCTTACCGGAGGTGCTACTGCTGCCTCGGTCCGAGCTGTTGTAGGAGCCCCCAGTGTGGCTGTCATGGGTCTGGTTGTAGGGGATGGTGGCCGGCATAGGGCTGTCTCCTCCTCTGTAGCGGTCTGATGGTGGGAAGACTCATGGTTAGTGTGGCCCCGGGGAGACATCTCACAAAGCAACCGCTCACTTGGTAATGAAACAAGGAAATTAAGAGCTGCACTCGAGTTGCAGCACAAAAAATAATTTCACGGTAGAGAAATATGGAAACATGTATACCATGAAATGACATTACACCGAGCACAGTGCCATAGATGAAAAGAGCCATGCAGTTAATGCTTTGTAATTTCCAGGTGAGTATGAGAACACATGCAAACATCTGCACAGAAATCTCCAAAACTATCACACCACATGTGGCAGATCCAACGAGGCGATGTTAGCTTTGTTCCAAGCATCTAAAGACCCGAATAAAACCTTCACACCTGCCTCCACCACAACACAACCCAGACACGACAGCGATTCAAGCATGGCTCACGTTTAGCGGCAAAGATTATACATGATTGCAAGAAGGGGTGATGAGGGGGGGTTAGATGAATGCCGAACAGACGGGCAGAAAGAAAGAGTGATGACGCTTGTGTTGATTTGGAAAAGGAGCGAGACAGAACCAAGGAGAACAGGAGCGTGAGACTCTTCTACAGGTTTCCACAGTGAGGCTGGAAGAGCCGGGAGAGGAGAGAACAGGAAGGAAAAACCCAGGTGGAGGAAGATCACGGCTCGGAGATGATGACCTCTTCAACCGTGGCTGCTGGGTATCCCACACACTCACCCTTGTTCAGCTTGTTTTGCTCCATGATGATGTACTGCAGCTGCGCGCCCATTTCCTGCTTCTGCTGCTGCTGCTGGAGCGGGGTGGGCTTCCAGCAGTGCTTCTCGTTCAGCTCCCCTCCGCCCCCGGGCCCCACCTCCGATCCCTCCGGGGCCTCGGTCCGAGTTTATATTGTTGCCCATGATGGCGGACTGGATGAGCTGGGTGGTGGCGTAAGGCGTCGGCTGGCCCCCCGGACCCACAAAGCGTCCGTCTTTCAGGTTGGGGCTGTTGAAGGTCTTCATCTCGTTGATCTTGTTGGACAGGTCCACGTCTCCGTAGACTCCCGACTCCGGCACCAGGAGGTTGGTCTGCTTGTTTTCCATCTGGTTGTTGTAGTTGGCGATGCAGTCGGCTGGAGAACACGAGGGTAGAAGCTTTGAAACAACAGGGGCCTCGTCTGATCTACTACAGAGCTGAAAGCATTTACCTGAGGGAAGCAATTCATTTCAGGGCTTTTGAGAAGGAAAAAAAACGCCCTGCCAACGAAAGAGAGATCTCCATTTAATGTATTAGAATTGTTTTACCAAATAATGTTCTATTCAAGGTGAGTGACACAGGTGGTATTGTACCACTCTCTCGCTCTGTCTCTCCTCAGTGTTTCAATGTGGGTGTCGTCTCTATTCTTTTCCGAACTGACGGCAGGAGCGTCTTCTCTCATCGAGAGGGACAGAGAGACATGTCTGTATCAAAGACTCTGGATGAGGCACGCAGCAGAAGCACAGCTCCCACTGACAGATCCAATTTTCCCTGGCTCATAAAATATTCAAATCCTCCGGCAGATCTGAGAGCCAGCCTTGCGGTAAATACCAAGGACGGCCATAGGCGCACGCTGCTGCACGTGCCGCGCGGCCCAGGATCGAAACACATCAATGGGGGAACTGGGAAAGCGCCCCTATGCCTCAGATAAAGGGACATTAACTCCCATTTCTTTGCTCTGTCACCTAGTCAGTGATCCTCCTAATGTTCACAGAGTTTAGGTTTGGCACACACACAAAGCATGCGTCTGGCAAGCGCCTTAGTGTCATACAGAGGAGGGGGGGGGCGTCATGCGAGGAGTGAAGGCTGCATTTAGCTTGTTATTCCCTGTTAAACATCTCACACCGCATTAAGGTAGAGTTCAACACTTCAGCCTCAGAGGGGTGATTAGCACAAAGAAAAAAAAACAATTTGATGACTAGAGTCTACAGAATGAATTATTAATCCTGGTTGGGGAAGGTATGAAGTAAGAAGAAACTACCGAGAGGCTGGATGGATATGAGGCCAAACAGCTGGAGAGGAATTATGGTCGGCCCTTAAAGGCACAGTCCCAAAGTGCCTCATTTAGAACATAAAGCATTTCATTACAGTCCAAGTTTCCAAGGATAGTTTCTTCTCTTTTTATTTTTAAGACTTTGGTCACAGTTGAAAAATGAATAACATTAAGCTCTGTTTCATCCAAGCTGATGTTTTTGGCTCAGAGGTTTTACCCTCTTCTCTTTTCAGAAAGGTCACAGTGAGCATCTGCATATGCAATAAGGACGTGCATCACACAACACACATCTTACTGCGTTGTCAATGATCCGATAAGTTAGAGCAGCATTATACATCTGCTTTACCTTGAAATAACAGCTTCAGAATCAGTTTTACGGAACAGTGACTCGTAACCGGGAAAACGGGGCCTCTCTTTTATTTTTGTGACAGCACTTCCTGTTCGGGAATCACGAGGAATATACATCGTTCGGCAACTACACAGTCGGAGCTACGGTCAAGTTAATGATGGGATTCTGGTGGAAAAACAGTGCTGATGTTTCTATATTTTATCGCAGCACAGCATTTTACAAGTTGGATGCATATGTCTCTATTTATATTGCTAAAACATTGAATTTGGAGCAATTCCCAAATTCAAGCTAATTTCCAGAGCACCTACTTTTTGAATTGGTCTCAACTTTTATGCATCTGCACAGATTCCTATCCCCGTTACGCACAGAAAATTTGTGTTTGATTTTGAGGGTAAACTTTGTGTTTTTGTTGTTGACATCTCTTGTTGTGCTGAGTAAACTCACAGGCCACCTGCTGGTGTTCCATACATCACTTCCTCTTATTTCCTCTCCACCTCCCCTACTGTATCTCATTCATGCTCTCCTGCACTCTCTGTGTTTGATTTAGCATATACTCTTTCTTCATCACTCCTTCCATCTGGTGAACAGGTGCACCTCTCTCTCTCTCTCTCTCTCTCTCTCTCTCTCTCTCTTTCTCTCTCTCACTCTCTCTCTTTCTCTCTCTCACTCTCTCTCTCTCTTTCTTCCTGGCCACCGACTGCAGTCCAGCCTTGACCTCTTCGCCCGCTGCCCATTTCTTAAATAACTGAGCACTTAGGGGAAATTACATTACAGGCTATAACAACAGTATGGAAATCAGCAAAGCAATTCGATTAGCAACAGAGTAGAGCCATAAGCCCCTCTCAGTGTGCTCCTTTTATTTCCTGCCTAAAACAGCTCCTACTTTAACCTCAGATAAATCAAACACACCAGCACACAGCCACTCTTAATCCTAATATTTCTCCAGGTTTTTTTCTCGTGGAGACCTACACAAAGGAGAGATACACAGGAACAACTCTCCAGGGAGCTAACCCAGATATCAGATTCTACTTCCTTTTTGCGCTGCAGATTCCCCCGGTGCCTGCATTTCTTATCTCTACAGTTATTTTGTCGAGGGCTGCATCATTGCCTTTTAGGGGGGGGGGTTGTTGTTTTGGTTGTTGACTTCTTACGGGGTGGGGTCAACGCTACATACCTGGTCGGCTGTACGTCGCCAAGTTGCTGTCACTGTTCCCGTTGCCAGCCGTGCAGCAGTTCATGCTGCAGTCGTTGTGGTTGGAGCAGGAGTTGGGCCATGTGTCCGCCAGCCAGGGCTGAGTGGCAGATTCCCCGATGTTCAGCAAACCAGGCCTGGAAAAAAAACACACAAAAAAACGGGACCAAATGGTTTAACAATAGTAAGAGACGACGCCACAGTGACATTTATGTGACTTAAACGAAAAGCAGCCCCAGAAACAATATCTTAAAGAGAAGATTATGTGGAGTTTGTTTATCCAGCAGCTCACAATAGAAAAAAAACAAAAATAGAAATCCGGCTTTAGCTCTGTTTTTGCCTTTTGGTCGTACGTGCACAGGCCCGGGGAGCACATTAGAGAAAAAAAAAGCCCAGCTAAATAGATTGTGTGTGCTTGACTTGCCCACAGCCGATGACACTTTCCCTGAGCCCTTGTGAGCATTAGCGATCCGCCTGGATTAGACAGCCAGAAAAAAAATTCACTACCAATGTTTCGAAATGCGTGTCCCGAACAGTCAGTGAACCACAAAGGCTCCCAGAGTAGATTCCATGGTGTCACACAACATCTCTATCAGTTGAAAAGTTATTTTTTAATATTTGCACAGAGGGAAAAGAAGAGAAATCCAAGCACCAGAGGAGAGAAACCCACGTGGACCAGTGTGTCACATCATCGTGGAGGCAGTCCATCTCTATTGTTGCCGTGTCTTACGCCTGTTTCTCGGGCTTTAAACCCAATACAATACAAGATTATACTGTACAACCTGACCTCAGGCCAAACCAAAGAATAAATAGCTTCCTTTTACTCATGGAATGAATCAATCCAGCGTACTAAGAGAAAGCAGACTTCTATTGCGGTGCCATTTATTGTTTCAGTATTCAAATCTCCACAGAACGACTCCCGGTTTGCATTTCCAAACACTGAATTAGCATTGAATTACATTTCCCTCATTCCCACTCAAATGACTCCTTTCTTGGATTCATTTTGGGTAATGAACACATTTGTCTTGTGCAGCCAAATACAATCTCACAATGGCTCCTCCATCACCCGGGCAGTTGTATGTTGTTATTGAATGGCCATTGTCTTTGTACAGAGCCGAGACAGCCATGCTGCATATGGGATTCAGTCACAGGACAGGACAGAATAATGAATATGGATTTCCTGTTGAAGGCTCCAAGCTTTGTATTCATTAACACATAAACAACACACGCACACTTACAGTACGACACTGTGCATATTCTATATTTATATAGACGCGCATTAGCAAGTTGATGCAGTGTTTTCCCTGTGCAGTCTCACTGTTTATGCACAATGCACCATTCCACAACATGAAGAGTTGTGTTGCTACTGCTGTGTGTGTGTGTTTGCATACATCTCCTTTAAAGTTGTATGGTGTTGCTATGGCACAGCCTGGTGGCTGGATGTGTCTCTCCACTACACGGGATGAGGATGGGCTCCTGGCACACTATATGGGGCTTTGTTCCTTTTTGCTTAGAGCACCTCCTTACCCCCCCTCCTCAGCTCTCTGCGGCTTTAGAAAGGCACAGCACTCCCCCTAGTGTCCGTCAAACAAAAGTGCACGTGCCCAACTGCACTCGTCCTATTGTGTTTGTGATTAGAAGGCTTGAATTTACCATCTGTGTAATATTTCTAATATTATCATACATGAAAAAACAACGAGTGGAATCTTACCTTCCGGCGCTGCTCACACCTTCTCCACCTCTCTGATAAGCCACTGAAAAGAAAAGAAAAAGAACGAGTGTCCAACCGTTACAACACAGCAATCAGCATCTATACCATTGTTACACAAGGTCAACACACAATTTATTCATTTGATTCTGAATCATCGGCCTCGCGAGCGATGACGGCAACGCTTCTTCTTTTTTTTTAGCCGGGCGAGGGTGAGGTATAATTTGGGCTGAGTCACCCAAACAGCACCAGGAGCAGGAGGAGGATATGTAAGAGGCTTATGAGGAACAGAGAGGCAGAGCTCTGAGGTTGTCTCGCTCGGGTTCAGCAGGTTTTTTGAAAGCTTTCGTACGCTGCAAGTTGGACTCTTTCAAGGAGCCATAAGCTGCCGGTGTGTGGAGGAGAGATAAACTCCCAACTTTAATTACAATCTTTTCCCTGAGAGCAGAGATGGAGGAAGAAGGGTAGGTCGGGAGGGGGGGGTCTCGGCTATATGTCGATTCTCTGTCTCTTTTTCAAAACAGGAAGTGTTTGTTTTCGGCCCCTACATGCAGCAGGAGGAGCTCTTAGATTAGCTCGATTTAATGCAAAGTGTCAGGATCTGGTTGTAGATTAAAACCATCACAATTCCCTTTGTGCATCCTGGGTTAAAAAGAGTCCAGGGATTTTCTAATTCGCCTGAAAGATTTCCAGAAGATCAAGAAACAAACTTGCAACTGCAAAAAAATTATTCTGGCCGACTGGAAGCCTTGAGGCAAACACACAAACAACACGGCTACTGTTCAGGTACAATCTCTGCTCAGACAGGATGAGCCAGTGAAACCACAAACACAGAGCGCACACGTTTTGGCTCTTCTCTACTTCCCCTCATACATTCAATGGTTCACATTCGCCAGTGCACTCCCTGCCACACCTCTGGGGAACAAAGTATTTCAGACGGATGAAAGAAAGCAGGAAGGCGAGCACTGTAAATACAAACTCGCAGAAGGGAGAACGACGGCGAGGCGCGGGGAGAGAGCTTTGATTTTTGATCTGCTCTACGCCGTGTCACCTCAGTTCACGGATAACCTTCCTCAGCTCTGCCGCTGCTCGCCTTTCTAATTGGCGCGTTGGAGAGCTGCTGGTGTGTCATTCTCTTAAATCCTATCTGAGGTCAGCGGCGGCCCCTTTGATCGAGTTGCCACGAGTTTTAACAGCGTTTTATCGACGAGCGCTGTGTTGTGACACGAGCCTCCAGAAACATCATCATTTGGTGAAATATTTATTTGTGGATAGATCCTCAAACGGTGCTGAAGATTAGAGCATGAAGTGTCCCTGGCTGAATTCTCTGCAGTCTATTGCACCGTGACTGCAATTCAATGAAGAGCTTTACTAACACGGGGAAAAGGATCAAGCACAAACAGACATTATATATATATATGTTAAAAGTATGTGAATTCTTACCGGTTGGTGTGAAAGTAAACGACGGCACTGTGGGGACAGAAACAGAGGACGTTAAATCATTGTTGGATTAAAATGTCAGGAGTCAGTTCATGTGACAGTTTCGCTGCTTCATCACCACACAACATCTGCTCGAGTAAATAAATCCTGGAGATGGAGCTCGGCCTGTATTCACACGCTTCCTCGCTGCCCTCAAGTCTTTGATTCCCTCAGACATGTCTGGACCCCGACGGGAGGGAAAGTGAGTGTTGTGGCAGCTGTTGGTTCAAATCCCGACCCAGAGTATCAGAGACCTGCTGGGTGGGGGTCACACACCAGGGAGATAGCTGTTGCTCTATCTCACACCCACATCATCGCCCACACATCTCAATTACTCCACTTTTGGCACGGACGGGGTTCCTGTTGCGAAAAGGGTTGATTTATATTCTGTAATAAACCGGGTGGTTTGTGGGTTTCTCTTCTTCTTTAAAATGCACTTTGTTTGTTGTTGCTCTCTTTGAAGAGGTGAGGAATGCTAGAGCATGCACTGCATCAACCCCGCGCCTCGCTAACGCACGCCTGGTCGCACCCCCTAGCCCTAACCAGCTGGCTCCTGCAAGAGCGGGCATCAACGCGATCCCACACACCGATGAGGATCGCGGCAGAACGTTCCCGGGCGCCAACGTCTGACCAGGGCTCGACGATATACTTATTGGGCGAGACCGGAAGTCTGTACATATAAAGCGCCCAAGACGCCAGCGAAGGCAGGACCGCCCGCCTCGCAACGCGGGGAGCTTTAAAAAAAGCCAGCTGCGAACCCACAGCAGCGAACCGTAACCCACGTGCGAACGCGAGCCCCTATAGTTAACCTCCAGGTGCCCATCCTGATCAGGTTCCGGGCTTCCCCCAACCCATTGCACTCTTCCGACAGTCACGTGTCAGATGCCCACGCCAGCCCTCCCGAAATGCGGTACTAGTGGAGCAAGCTGACCATCCCGCGTACTCAACTACCCAGCGTGTACATATGGCCGGATTGACCCGTCGATAACCGCGTGAGCCCCGCATAGCGCGTGGCAAGCCATGTCTGTGGTTTGTGTCCATCGCGTGGAACCGTGCCGTCAAATACAGCAGTATGACGGGAAAACCGGACGACACCAATGGGGGCGCGCGAGCCCAAGCTGTTTCTCGTCGGATCTTTGTGAACTGATACTAAAATATGGCATTTCTGCAGTTCTTTTCCTACGAAAATAAAGCTTAATACCTAACTTATGAAGTTGCTACAGCGTACGCAAATGAGTGAGTAGTTACCTTAACATCATACGTCCACCCTCCGAAATGCGTTTGATGTTCACCTCGAATTGCATTGCCTTCTTATGTTTATCCGTTTTTTTGTGTAAGGGCAATTGATAAATTAGATAAACTCATCCGCCCTACAATGTTTAATGTAGAATCTACATCTTCATTTGTGTGTCCAACCGCACCCTACTTCGTTTGAGACAACAAAACAATTAATATAGTACACTAAACAAGGACGCTTTACTTCGACCAAAGTGTCTCACTAACCTGGCTGACACACGGTGCAAATAGAATCACATCGAACTTCGGTTACGACTAAATTTCGGCCTCTGCAGTTTGTTATCGGTTTTTTTTGTCGGTGTGTATTGCACCCCAACATACCATATATATCGAAATGAGCTCAATAGTAAAACGCATATATCAGTTGCCCTTTCTCCGTCAAACCTGAAATTTGTGAACAAAACATGCATTATACTCACTGCATTTCTAAAACAGACCATCTAACGATGTTTTTGCGATGTCAGTTACAGTAGGAGGCTGTGACTAAGCTCTTACACATAAGATCTCACAAAAGCTAGAGTCTCCAAGATTGGAGTAACAATGATTTGTATTGCATTGGAGAGAACGCCTTGAATAGCACCAGCTCTTGTTTTACTTCTTACTATAAACATCAACATTGCGAATATAGAAAGAGCACATAGCGGAACTGAGTATTCATTCATATTATGTTGTCATGAAAGTTGTTGGCTGAATCGCTATGCTAGCCGGTTTTTACAACCTTTTTTTTTCAGCACGCAAAACTACATCCTTATAGAAGCCGACTGATTTTACCAAAATCGCACGGGGTCTGACGTTACCCGACGCACGACTGATCTTTAAGCCGCTTGCAGGCTTATACGCTGTCTAGCAGCAATCCACACATCACCGCCATGCGGTCTGAACCCCCTCCGGCGACGCCCGACAGGCTGCACCGGCTTCCCTTGTGTGTTGATTGTGTTGTTGTTGTTTGGCTTGCCACCGCTGACCCGAGGTCAAAGCGACGCTGGCTCTGCACAGTGTTGAGCTCGCTACCCCGCGGGCGTAACGGTGCAGAGTAGGCCACTGTGCCCCCTGTTGGTTGCCCAGTGTAGGCGGCTCGCGAACCCCGAGTGAGCCTGCTTTTCCTCAACTTCAGCTCCTGTCTTGTAACACCGCCAGGCACAGACCGCCAGCAGCTGCGCCTTCGTCAAACGCTAAGCAGCGCGTCGCCCTAAGAAACAGCCGGGGGAGCCACGGAGCGCCCACCACTGCTGCCAACCGGGCCAGGCCCATCAATAGCTCAGAGCACTCAGGCTGCACCCCATTCTGCGGAGCCAGCGGACCAGACCCGCCGCTCTCGTACGCGCCGCACCGTCGACGCAGGCCCATCTTCGTAGGCCGGAGCAGATCCGGTGTGGGCGTTAACAAACCCAGAGCTAGGCTCCCGAGGGCCGCCCCCACAGCGTGCGGAGAAGCGACGCCCCAACTCACGACCAGAGAAATGCATGGGGGGGGCGGGGAGAGGATGAGGCTGCCACTTGCCGACACCCACTGGGCCGCCCGAGGAGGTGCGGGCCGGCCGGCGAGGGGAGGAGTGACGTATCCCTGCGAGGCGTGCTTATAGCAGGCTGTGCTGAGCGGAGGACTTTATCCGGCGGCCGGGACGCTTCCGCCTTGCGCTTGGGATGGCAATCGAGGTAAAGGAGGATGGTAGCGGGGTGACCCCGTGCGCAAAGTACCCCCCGTCATCGCGCTAGTGCAAAGCACCCTCGCAAGACCCGAAGCACGGTGTACAGATGCACACGTACACGCCGGGAAGCGGTCTTGCAGCGCGACGGCGGCGATGAATGCAGGTGAGGGGTTGCGAGGTAGCAAGATGTGTATCGACAGCCATGCAAGCCCGGTGCCGTAAGCAAGCGCACGGTGAGCGGGCTCCAGGTGACGGATCCGAGCCGGAGGCAGATCGCAGATGACTCTTCCGAACCCCTGAGGAGAGACGTTGCCTAGTTCCTCCACTCCCGTATCCACAACGGCCAGAGGACCGGGCTGTTGATTTAAACCAAGACGGTAGCAGATACGCGCTCAACAGGCAGACCACTACCCCCTAGAATCAACTCTCCTCAGCCCGACCTAGTCAGCATTAGCGCACATAGAAACTCCATAATGTCCCGGGGCCTTCCCGACACTTTGTTCCCTCCCAAGAGCCGTCCCCTCCCCGTCGAGGGCAGCGGCCTGGGTACTCAGTCGGCGCAACCAGTGCTGAACTTCCATCCCTCGCCGGCACTACGACCTCCAACCAATCAGCGCGAGTTGTAACTCACCGCCATAACCCACAGGACGCACGCGTCGGTTAGCCCTACCGCGGTCGGTCACCCCCACTGAGTGGCCTGGCCGCCCCACAACCCGAACCCAGCGCTGCTCGCGGCCGGTCCGAACAGGAGTCGCGGGAGGCAGCCCTACCTCCCGAACACACGCTCTAGAGCGACAAAGCTCCAGAGCATGCCGGGGAATGTACACCCGTGCCCATCACTCCCGATCAACTCCGCTCGAGCGAGGGCGCAAGGACACACTACGCACCAGCCACGCACGCGACGGGCACCAGCACAGCGAGCATGCCGAGCGCTGCAGTGCGAAACAACGGACTTCCAATCTGCTCCATTGATGCAACGGTGCAGACGTGTGCATGTTTTGCGGATTCTTCCACTGGGAGTCGCAGGGGAGCAGATTCTGGGAAAGCGCGCATTCGCGCGCTTTCGACATACCTCGCGGAATCTCAGGCCGTTCCGTAAGGTCCTTCTGTTGGGGCGGTTTGTGTGCAGGGGTAAGAAAACACGGCTACACATCAGGGGGTCGGGGAGAGGTATGTTGTTATAGCACGTGTGGAGCATGTGCGCGCGCTCAGCACCTTACCTTGCAGCGACTCTCTCCATGAGCGCTGGTGGTAAAGGCACCATACAAAGCGGCGCCCACCCGCCCATCAAAGGTACATAGGCCTGGCGACTCATGTCAGCTGGAAAAGCCCCGAGCTGATGCATTTATGTTATAAGTCGCCACAGCTTATGCATCCACCCGGTCAATTCCCATAAACCGGAGATTCTTGTTAAACTGCGCCATCATTTTATCCCAAGCAGGTCGCCGGTCCTCCGCGCTGACTTTCAGGTCGCGGGCACCTAAGCGCCAGGCCCAGCAGTATGTCCCATTTCGATGTTTTAACCCTCGATTCACACAATTCTGGTAACGACCCGGTAGTAACAATGAGCCTACACATCACACCTAACTGAGTTCTAGTGCCCGTCGTCTGGGTACTGCACCCTAAAGCCCTAACAGAACCGGACCTCGTCCCCCCATCCCATATATGAGAGCTAGTGGTACGTGACCGCCGCAAAACCCGCAAGCAAAGGAGCGGCGGAGAAGCAAATTCAGGCGTGCGGAGCTGGGCATTGATTGATGCAATCGTTGACAGCCATATGCCTAAAAAGGAGTCTTTCATTCCTTAATAAAATTGATACAATTTTCGTATCAATTCACCAAACGTTCGGCATGATTCACCCCCCGTGCTGCAGTTAGCTCTCACGCCGCATTAATCGACACACTCGCAATGGATATCACTCCTAGACGCGAAGCAATCCTACCGTCTGACAACCTCGCTAGGTCAACCCAGCAACCGCACACAATACGCCCGAAGCCCGCGCCAGGCGTACCATTGATCTTCGACCCTGTCTCCTATACGCGTGCACCTCGCAGGCGCACCCGGGGATGGGCGGAGCCCAGCGCCGACCTCCCCATGCCTCAGGCGCGCGCCTCCCACGAAGCACAGCGGGGCCATAGCCAAACGTACTCGCCAACCCCCCGCTCTCCACGAAGTCAGGAAACCTATACCTCGCCCAGGGCAAACCCCAATCTGCCAGGCGCCACATCTTCTGCAGGGAGCACGACGCCCGCGGGTACGCTGAGCGCCGTCCCGGGCTACGCCAAGCCGTCGGCCCCCGCACTTTCCCGCCCTGCCAGTGCTGGCCCAGCGCGAGGCCTCAGCGGCCTGTACGTACACAGCCTCAGTCTCGAACCTGACAGGCGCCACGATAGAGACGCAACCAAGGCTAAAGGACGCAACCAATCGGACCTGAAGAGTCCAACTACGAAAAATCAGGCAAAGTCGCGAATTCCGGCCCCAGGCTGCCGTGCTCCAACGATGCACACATGCACTAACCTTGCAGTCGGCACGCTGAAAGGATGGTTTAGCAGCGTTCGCCTGTGACAATCTCCATTCCCTAGAAGACTAGCTAGCGATTGCACCGAGCTTGTATCTAGGCCAAGGGACGAGAGGATTTATGTGGTTACTAGGCTCTAGCAGCGAGCTACCCCACCATCCGGTAGAGCCATGCTTCAGCGTGTGCAGCCACAGGGTGGTCGAGTCGCATAGTGGCGTTAGGAGTCACGTGGGCCGTCCTGCTAATCGGCTGAAGCACGGAGCGACCGTGAAGAACAGCCCTATGTCTAGAGAGTGCTGCCGGAGGGACCGTGCGCCACAAGGGTGAAACAACAAGCGGCCTGGACAGCGACCAACGTGACCCTTCACTCGAAACCGTCAAAGGGAATACTATTTTGGCGCTAGTCACCTATCGAGCAAAAAAATCCCCATATACAACGAGCTTATTGCTAAAAGTCTGCACCCGCCGCAGACCCGGTTATAGGGAGCATTATTAGGCCAACACCATTAAAATGACGATAGCCGGAAAAAACCAAATCTGAAACAAAAACCCCAGAAAAGGTGGCAGATCTAAATCAGTATGCATTCGCTCTATTTCGGCCATGGGCCTGAGCGCGTTTGTGTTTGCATCTAGTAGGATTAAGGGTCAGCGATGCTTGTTCAGAATAGCTCTTACTAGTTAGAGCACCGCTGCCAAATTTCCCCAACCGCGGACGGCAACCGATGCGGAGTGGTATAATCTCCGCGCGGCCGCACGCGCCTAGCTGTTGTAGTGTGCTGTTATTCTATGCTAAGGTCGTCTGTGGGAGCTCTGGAATCTCGACAGGTTTGATGCTGTGCATGAGACTCTTGGCCAACCATAGGCCCACACCAGCGCTGTGCGGGTCCGTGCCACGGTGTCAGGGAAGGGTTGGTACACGTCTACAATCGCAACTCACGTGTTGACCCAGGTGGGAGCTATATAGCGACCCTGCAGCAATAGTTGTTTACAGCTTGAAGCAAGCGAGAATCTCAAGCCATCCGCAATTCACGATGGCACTATCGAGTCAAGGTCTTTGCTATATCAACTCTGTGCATTATAAGTGGGCACACCGCATGGTTTGGCGGTAACTCCCGTCGTGCCGTTCACAATCGCGCGCGGGTCTCACCTATTGGAGAAAGCCACTCCGCTGAGTGACCTTGCTCACTAAGTGAGACGCGTCCACCTCCACGCGTCCGATGACCAGTTCGATGCTAAAGCATGTAGGAAACGACCCCCCTCTGAGAGTTTAGCCAGCCGTTCATCACCTGCTCAGGGTTAGCGCCCAAGACCGCCGACGCAGCAGCGCGTAAAATCCCATCAGGCGCTCAGTGGCGACGAAGCCAGACGGGTTACGACCGAGTAAGCTGTTGTCGCGACCCGCAAATAATATAGCACAGCATCTAATCTCCGAACGCAGGTCGCGGCCTGCGTCCTCCCTTGCCAATCTCAGTGCCGGGCCATTCCGATTCCTACCCTGGATGGTACCGTTGTGGTCGTTTTGCGGCCCTTCGACTTAGATGCCTCGGTTTGCGGCAAGGGCGAAAGAGCAATCCCATGGCTATGTCCCTCAGTGCACAGCCGCCGAAACTTCTCTTAGTTATCGACTTTGAAATTCGTGAGTGATGCCATCGAGCTAAGAAAGTTATGCAATCCTGGCTAAAGACTTTAGATCTAAGTCCAGACTGGTAGCAGACAAGACTTAGATGCCCCTAGCCAACGATTATGCTTAGGAGTGCGTTCTTTAGTACCGCGACATTCAGCGCACGAATCGTGTCTTCCCGAGATAGCTGCGAATCATCGGTCATCATGAGACAAGGTGCGCATAAGGTAACGCCCAGGTCAAGAAGCGTTCAACATTCACCAGCTCGGTCGTTAGTCGTGCCTGTCTTCGAATCTCCAAGCGGCGATGCGGAAGATTGGATTTACTGCTTCGAGGCGAGCATCTTGGGTACTTTTTCAACTAGGGAATGGCCCCAAGTCCTTTTTCCTATTTGACGTGCAACTTATCGGTGGGATTTCAGACCGCCAACGCCAAGGAGGTCTAGCACTAACTCCTAGGGCCGGTATAGGCACCAAACGGCGCTTGTGTAAGTAAGCCAGTTTGCCAGCGAGGGTACCATCTGACGCCGTCGACGCCATTGAGTCTTCGCGAGCCAAAACCACTAATGCTCCTTCCATATCGCTCATTCATCCGGCGCCGTCCCTCCCCCCTGCCCAGGCCCAGCACCTGAGGCGTGCATGGCCGCACTACCCTTGACAACCCCGATTCGAAAACAGAAAAGTACGCTTCCATTGTAAGTCTCCCAGCCCGTCCTGACTATGGTCAACCTGGTGCCAGATACTGCGCCGGCATTGCAAAGGGCACGAGCGTGCCTTCAACACCGGACATCCCTAAGCATCCACTCACAGCAGTCTCATAAAACAGAGACGGGGGCCCCCATCCGCACTCTCGTCCCGTCAATTGGAACGCCTTGGTGCTCTGTCCGCCGTGAAAGCAGCGTGGCTGTACGAACATAGCGACTTAACCTGCCCAGGAGACAGCGTGAGTCAAGACGGTCGTCCAAGCCCAAGAGCTGGACACTCTCGAGAGCGGGGGTGGGCCCTCTAGCCCTGACCCGACGAGAGAGCTACACCGCCCCCGCGCAGCCGAACCTTGATGCGTATTCCGCCCCTCCGCCTCGGCAACGCCGCCCCTCGCGCACTGATGTACACTCTGAGACTCACCAGGAGGTGCTCCTATAGCCATCGATGCCGCTCCGCTCAGCAGATCCCCAAGACGGACGTACGTTACAGTTACAAACACGGCTACGACAAGCCCATTGCTCCCCACTGGCATGCCGCATGCGCCCTTACAAGCCCAGCAGACATCAGCGCAGCAGGCGAACTGTGCTGACGCTACCGGGCAGCCAATGACAGGTGGAGTAGTCAGTAGAGGACCATCCATATCGAAGCAGAGCACATGGTGGGCGACTGGCCAGATCAGGGCGGTGTCACGTCTTGTGTCTATAAGGCAGCCACGAGCAGGCCGGGGACCGCCCAGGCCTCAAAGGAGACGTCGAACGCCTCGGTCCAGCCCCATCAGAGTTAGGATCCATGGACCGACGGCGCCACGGGAGTATCGCCCACCGCAGAACGCAGCGTCCCAGGCGGCGAGCCGGGCAGCACGGAGAGGACGCGTTGTCGAAAGTTACGTCCCCACTGCATGGCAATTTCCCGCAACATCAAGTCCTACTCATCCTTGTAATGTTGAGGCCGCTAGCAGTCCAGCGAGAGACTGCTCACTGTGCCCACATTGTGATTGCCTGTCCGGCAAATCAACGCAGAACGAGGGGGAACCTGAGGCCCAAGGGCCTTGAATCCGCCGAATGCCAGCAAGACAAGACGCATCCAATGAGCTCCCCCCCCCCTGCCATCAACTCCCGCCGCCAGAGGACGCGCCGCCAGGAAACCAGTAGTTGCACACCCCGATCCGCCTGTCCCCCCGCCCGCGCGTGGTCAACAACTCCAGACCGGGGCCCCCACGATCAGACGGCCGTGCCTGGCAGCGATGTCAAGACCTCAAATTCATGTGGCGCTGCTACGCCCCACAGCCCGCGCGCACCGCGGACGAGCAAGCTGCCACCCCCGGCTCACGCGCGCAACAGGCCAAGCATTGGAGTCCCAAGCAGGCGCTCGTCATACGCAGCAGCACGGTCAAGGCTCTGTCCGTGAGTTTCCGGCTGAGCCTGTTCTGTCGGCCGCTGGCGCGCACACGAACATATCGAGTAGTTACGCTAGCGGTCTTGCATACGCCACCGGCAGCAGCCTGGGAATTCGCCCGCTCTTAGCGGAGCAACAGCCGGAGCTGCATCCTTATTGCACTCCCAGCTAATAAGCACGCCTGCCTCCCCCTCATGCATCCGCCAGAGCCCCATACCGGCAGGAGATACCCGCTACTCGCTCGCCGACAGCGTACATCTGCAGCTGTCCGTCTGCGCCCGCCCCCCGCAACAAGCTGGGTCTCTCCCGCCATATCTAGCTGCCGCCCGACGTCTGCGCGCTCGCAGCCCCATAGCTAACCAATACCACTCCCGGTCGCGGAGCGCACCGTCCGTTTGTAGCCACCGCGGTCCCAGGCATCTTCAGCTGCAGGTGGCCGAGGCACCGCAAGCGTATCAAGCTGCCCATCACACCGCGCAGGAAGAGAGCTGGTCAGGGTACGCAGAGACGGTAAGGGTTCCATCTGCCACCGGTCACAATTGTACCCCACTCACTCGTGCCAATACTACATGGAGCCTCCTTCATAGGATGGGTACCAATCTAATCCCCACTCGCCTTGCCCAGCTAAACTATCCACCGCTTACCGCGCAACCCATTCATAGGCCCATACTGGTGAGTGTCGCTCAGGTGCCATACGCGGCGAAGGCTTCCCACCGTCGGCTTCATCGACCAAACTGCTACGAGATCAGTCTGTGCTATAGACGAGCCTACAATCAAGCCAGCGCCATTGGACGCTCATCCCTATCTCTTGTCCACAACACAGCGTATCAAACAAAGTCAGGGGTCCCTCTCCACGCTGCTACCTTTGAACTCATTCGCTATAGTACGCAAAGACTAAAACAGAAGTGGCTCCTTCTGTTGGTATCGACCGCACTTGTCCAAGATTGGGGCTCCCCAGCCGGTCCAGGCAGCCCTAGTGCCAGGCTCCCCTACGCGACAAGATTGTTAGAGCCCAGTGGTTACAATAATAGACGTTGCGGGGAGAGAGTAGTTCCCCCACCACTGACAGGCCAGCACCTTCGGACTAACACGGTTTCCCTCTTTCAACAACCAAAGCAACTACTTGCGTATCGCTTTGGTGTTCCGTCGGAGTACCATGCAATCACACGCATGGCAAGCCACCGCCCACAAGGGGCAGGCCCGCCAACTGGAAACCGCACCCATATATCATCGAACAGCTTCTTCTCCATGTAGCGGACGCAGCACAATGTGAGCGTCTTCCGAACGACCCGGAGCGCTGGGCCCCTCTGGCGGGCGCAGCCTGGCAGGAGATGGTCCCTACGGTGACCCGATGTTCAGTCATACCTCTATGGCACCGCTCATATAATCACTATGCCTGCAGCCGGGTCCGTCTGTCAGAACATTATCCTGGGATGAAGCCGTGCCCCCTTGAAATCAGGAATTAAAGCTCTTTTGTTATCTTCTTGCTTCTGATCGCCTACCCCTCGGGTCCATGTTTCTAGCACGAAGTTACTCAATTCCGGCTTAACCGCTACCAGGTCGCGAGATCCCGAACTCATGTGTGAAGCTTTGTCAATTAAAGGTACAACCCTCTAACTCGAGTCTAAGCCAACCTGTAGGACAAACAGAATCACATAACCAACCCACGGCCGCAGACCGCACATCGCACGTCACTCGACTACCCAAGAGAAATGCATGACTACTTCTTATCATTGGACCGCTTTTACGCTACAGATGTTTAGGCATACTGACACAGCAGTGGACTTTGTTCACACGTCCACCACGCAGCTCACACAAAAACTCACATCCTCGTATAGCCCGTAACCCTGTACCTAAGCGCAGTTCAGGGCAAGGACAGAGGGCACACATATCGCTCTACTTTAATAATGAATTGTAATCTACTAAGATTGCAACAGAGAAGATACCACGCCCTTAGTATAAGCTTGCTTTAAAACAACTCAGCTGAAGCGATCTTTGAATGGGAGTGGATCTTAGTCCCCTGCTAATTTGATTTATATTCACTATTCCTAATAACTGCAAAAACTTAACGAAACATGTTTGAGTGACTGGAGTAATGTTATACCGGGAAAAAGAAAATAAAAAAAAAAACTAATATGGATTCAACTATACACAAGTCGCCCTCGTCGCCACTTAGCATTCGCGCTCGCCCTTCCCCGGTTGCATCTGCCCGGGAGTTCCACCGACCGAGAGAAGACTATCACGCTACTGGATGCTCTGCTCGCTCACATCACAGCCTTAAGTTGAAGCCCCTCGTTAGGAGTCGTGGCCACAAATTGAGCACTATAGTGTTCAACCCACCAAGTCTAGAGCCCGATGCTACGACATGAGCCACAAATAGCATAGCAAGCCCCCTCGCCAGACACGGAGGAAAGTCTCAGGCGCTCCTATGGCGGAATTTAGAGTGCGTGTGAGCACGCCGCTTCCCCTGTCCTTGCTCACCTCATTTGTCTGTTTGACCCGATCAATGCGATGCGGACCTCTTACAACTGCCTTTTACTGTATTTATTATCGCTTAAATGCTTGTGGATGCGTCAACGACTGGATAGAGGCGCATCGGCCCTAGATGGGCATTCCTCTGACATGTAACAGTAATGTCTTCCGTACTGCATTTTGTTGTTGTTTATACTACTCCAGTAGCCCTACATCCTCTCAATTCTTTGAACGTCTAGCACCGGCCGACCTCGACGCTCTAAGCGGTAAACCGAGCCTCAAAAAAAAGAAAAAAAACTCAATAACGCCCGAAGGCGCCGTGTAGATGTAAGACACAGCTGCATTGCGAGAGGTAATTGTCAAGGAGGCAACTCTCTGCCCTTGTACAAAAAACAACACCATCGCTCAACCGATTGCAACAGGGGTAGACTTAGTACTGCTTGTTTGTAGCTTACAGATGTGCGGTCCACGTGGGCCCGACGCAAAATTCCCAGTCAATGTTAAGCAGGCCTTTGACGCTTTGCCTTGCTCTAACCTTCAGTGCTCCCCGCTGATTCGCGCCTCCGTCCAGCCGGCCGAGTTTCACTACAGCCTGCACGTGCTTAGCCGCATATAACAAACCAGATCGGAAAACACCGCTGCGGAACACTGAACTATACCCAGGCGCACAAACCGAGACCAGTCTGGTTGTGGAAAACTCGTTGTTTTGTAGCTTCTTACAATTTATTTTCCGGGTGGGCGTTCTTAGGCCAGGAAGAAGCAGGATGTACATTAGATAATGAAATGGTATTTACAAGGAACGCCTACAGATCAAACTCAGGATTTTTGGGCAGGTCAGGATAGGCGGAGGTACTTGCCCTGAGGTGCGATGTGGTATTTTGCACAAGGACACTAAGTAGTTTAACACATAAGATGAATTTGCTCTGTGTCTTGGATCAATCAAATCTGAATAGTCGAAGAAGCATAGATATTGCGGATGACAAATCATTACAGTGAACTATTACATTTAGAAGAGCCTCCTTCTTCTTGTTCCCCATCCGCCCCATCACCACGGCAGCTGTGCGTTGGAATTTATGTCTATATATTTTATTCAAACCATCGCCCTGATCGGCCTTGAACAGTATTTCGTACCCCGGCAAGACGCTACGGTAGTCAGGTCCGACGCTGAAGCCGCGCACTCCCGAGGGGCCCGCCAAAAACGCAGCATCACTTACCAAAACAACTACATACTTCAACGCAATAACAGCTGTCGGACATAGACACACATAACTCAGGAGCGTAAGATTACGTGCATGCCGGCCTCTCCTTGTTATCAAATTCTCGAACTCAGACATCACTCTGCTTCAAAACTGATTGACTACCGCCACGTAAACCGTATTATCCCAAGTTCAAGATGCGTTCTCCCCCCCCACCAGGAGTTTGCATCGTGTCGGTGAGTGCCATTGCTTTGATATCAATTCCTCTGGCATGCACCATACCATCATTCTTTGTTCCCAAATTTCCAACTGACATTCGTTAAATAGCGCACCGAAAGCTGAAACTACTCTTTATCTTGCTCTGCAGGCACATAAAAGCGGATTAGGGGCCCGGAAATAGATATAATGCCTGGTCTCTATCCTACATTCCATGCGTGCAGTCCACGACAAATTACAGCAGCCCCCGGGCGCCCGTAAGCGGACGATTAGTCCAAGCGGGCGCGTCAAAGAACCAAGGACTAGACGAAAGCCACATGTAGGTCACGAATAAATCCAATAAATGTACCGGCCGGCAGGCCACGCCCTCCTTATGCACCGGCTTTGCATGGAGTATACACGACTTTTTATGTTCCGGCTGAATTGCTCCCTCCGTTCCCGTGACAGTTATATATAAGGTACGCTATCCAGGCCACAGCATAAGTGCTGTAACAACGGAGTTCCCCAGCTGCAAAACTGCACAATTTGACATCTTTACAACGTGGTTATGAACGCCTAGAAGCAGAATGACATCCGCACTCGGTTCTAGAGGCCCAGTGTAGGCCACTTGGTCATTGAGACGCGGCACACGCACAACAGTGGGATAATAAGTGTCTAATATTTTGTGGAGGTCGTATCCCCCCTACAGCGATGGCGGCGCACCGGCGCAACTAAGCGTAAAGGTCTGTGTTGACAATTAAAGCATCTACCCTACCTATAAATCACAAATGGGCTGACACGCATTTATAAGGTGGTCTCCCTAAGCCCAGCACGAGCGCGTTAGCACCTGTTTCTCTGCTTTGGCCTTGTATTGAGTGCTTCCTGTGTAAGCCTGGTTTCCTCTACGGTGCGCTTTGCGTACAGCATAACTAGTGAAGGGCAGAGCATGCATAATGACTCGTGTTGCCTGGTAGCGTACACTCGGTGAGACCAATTATCACTATCGAAGGCGCAGAAGCCCAATGCCCAGGCAATACCGGCTTGACGTGGCACACTAGGCCATCCAACACATCACGAAGGCATCTACCCGATGGCCGGTCTCTGTAGCGTAGATATGCTGGGAGACAATATGCCGACGTATCGGCTTTCATGGGTCAGCAGAAACGCCAATTCTTCTTTTGTCTGCGAGGACATCCCAGGCGGGACCATGCTAGAGCCCACCACGGCTGTTTCTTGTAATTTGATTTTGGCAGTCAGGCTCCACTGCCATCAAGCGATTCTGCGATCACACCACGCATCAAAGTATTTGACTTTTAAAAGGCTAAAGTCGCAGGGCGCCTCAGATAGCGCCGGACAGCCCAGCCAACGCAAGCCACCGGCCCGGTAGTCCTCGATCAAGCCTTCCGCAAACACAGCGTCATTCACACTCGTACCACTTGTCCCCCGCCAGTGTCACCTCTTTCGCCTCCGCATTTCAGATGCATGGCACATTCCCTGAACCTAGGTGGAGCTCTGCACACAAAGGCCACACAACTTGGCTGTTTTCCCCACTGCACGAGTGATCGCACCTGAGTTGTGTAGACGCCACATACGATAACACCCCCAGACGCAGGAACCCATAAATCAAAGCGGGGGCATTCCCCTTTCCAGCTTGAGCATATTCGTTTTCTGTGAGGCTGTGTTGAAGTACTGCCAATAGAAGGCATTGAAGGCCGAGCAGACGCAGCCAGCGGCTCTCAGTACATACCACGTCAGACACTTCGATCTTTGCTTTCCAGATGAGATAAAGTACTAACTTCGTCCAAACAATTGATATTCTCTGTACACTCGTTACAGCCTTCTGCTATCTGCGATCCAACTAGAATTCAGGGCATACAAATGCTTATACAAACTTTAAAACTCACGCCCATAAATATAGCAGAAAGTAAAGCAACGAACATTGTATGTTATTACTAATTATTGATGTTTATATGCATAATTCTCCACGAGATGAGGGAAGATCCCAGCTTGTCAGTAACGTCCAAGCATCGAAGGGAAGCTGCTACGTATAATAATTACAAGTATGGCCCAAGAAAAAACGCACCCGCGAATTGTCGCTAGCAAGCAGTGCAGATTAAAGTACAATAAACTACATGCTGTAGTAAAAATTTGTCCAATCCACGCCTCTTCTGTCAAGACACGCAGAGCCCCGCGATAGCACAGCAAAACCACACGGCAATGCGGGTTATTGGTTTTAATGCCCACACGCTAGCCACCTACAAAGAGACCAAAAATGAGGTTGTCAAGCAACTGTAATAACGGTCAACACAACGGTCAGCCGGGTGTAGATTCCTATGAGCCGAAGCCGCAGGTGCGGCCGCAAGGTCCGCGGGTCACTTGTCTTCTCGGAGCTGCGGATTATGACCCGCGACGCGGGTTGCTGAAATTAGGCAAGCGATCCAGCACCGCGCCACTCATATAATGCCCTGAGGCCCCCAGGCGCCGCGAGCTGCGGAGACCGGCGGGCTCGACGATAAAGCGCGACTTCCGGCTAGTGTTAGGCAGTGCTTCTAAGCACGGCCGGCGGAACATCCCCCTTCTTGCTGGATCTGAGCGGTTTAGCGTATGCCCACCCACCTTAATAAATCGGATGGAAACCTGCACAGGTTACTGTACGCGCCAAGTTGGCGTCTGCATCAATTCGGATCTAAAAGATCGTGCAGTCCCGGCTTAGCAGCCATTCACTGAAATTGCAAGTCATTTGTGTAAGACAGCCAATGAGTAAATCTGTAGCTTATGCGCACGAATCTAAGTAGTTATATGCACGAAAAACATCCGACTTGTTTAATAGACAAGGGAGAAGTCGCATTGACTGAACTGACCAGAGTGCAGATACGTTGAGCAGAAGCAAATATGCGAATCAATGTTCCAGTGTAAGCCATATGTTCAGGGTTTTCGAGTGGGCACGGGTGGAGGCCCCTCGACGGTATTCTGTAATAACCGAGCAGAGCACAACACTAACACCAGGGTCGTTCACATCTATGAACAAAAACACGATTTGCACAAGCACTCCGTATATAGGCTCGCCGTCCCTGCAAACGAAATAGGGAATCTTATGACGTGAAATTAAGATCACCAAAATGGGTCTGACTCGAAATGGTGCATTTCGCTATTGGGGGAGACCCCGACTAGATAATGTTAATGAATAGCGATGCGCGTAAAGCCTCGACTCGACACATACAAGAGTCCTAGTCTTTAGAGTTCAGCTATGTCACCGCACCCTCCAAGATGGCGTATAGGACGGTGGCCACATCAAAGCAGCCAGAGACCACCTCGCGATGGAGCAGGGCAACGAGCGCACGTGAGCAGCCACTCCTGCAGCAATGTGCGTGGAGGCCGCTTAAACATACAGGCTCACAAGCGAATCTGCAAATAGAAACACTCGACTTATGGAAACTTATGTACGCCATATGCAACAATTAGCTGGATATTTTCCAGGCCTTGTTAGCACCGGTCACCAGCTGTCCGCTAAGTCTGGAGGGGTAGAGTGTGTTGTCAAAGTGATCCTCTCTTCAGTACGGGATCCTGTTTTAGCTTGTGGTGTTGCTCGAGAAGATCCCCAGCAGCTGCAAGGAGCTATTATGAATGTGCATTGTGTGGGCAGACATATTTTGAAGTCAATCAATATTATATTACCGGAGTAGACAATCTATGAATCGCAGATTTGCGTATAGCCGTGAACAGAACTCATATAATATGAATCAACCACGCGTTCGGTTTAGTGTATCCGTCATTGGCTCTATGGGGAAAGAGTCTTTTCTACGGGAAGTTACGCCAACAGTTCGTTGTTCTCTTCGTGTCTTGTTCAGTCTGGCTTCCACGACGCCGCCACCACAGTTCGAACTCTAAACAAGATAACCTCCCGTCGAGTTCTTTGTATTCCTGGTCACCTCATGCCTCGCTGCGGTTATGCTAGGACAGACATGACACCGACTTAAGGAAAGCGCCGACGACCAGAGCGCCTCAGTTCTACTCCCTCTATGCAAGGCTGCGGATCCTTACCTCCATACGCCACACGACAATATACCAAAAAGCCTCGATAACGTCAGAGTTCAGAATCAGCCAACGCAAGCTCTCAAGATCCGAACGACGCCCTAGTATATCTGCCTCGCAATGCCCGCAGCACATGATCTCCAAGCTCGGCAAGTTGGGTGGATCCTGACCTATGACATGAGTCGCTCTGCTTCCCCGTACAAAAATAGTTCAAAGACAACGTACGGACAATACTTTCAATGGGCTAAAACAACAAATTACGATGTCAAAACATAGTGTTCACCCGGGGCAGGCAGTCTATCTGTTCCATTCCGATCATTACCTTCTTAGTTATCTGCTCCGTCGCACTCCAGACTGTTCCCTAGCCATCAAGAAGGGCTTGCAACTCGCCAAATTCTCGAGTACTAGTCCGAAACACTGTCATGATTTAGTAAGGGCATTGCGTTTTCAAGTGCGCAAGATTCACCTACGAGCCCCCTAGACCGCGCGCACACAAGTGCGAATCCGCGATTCTGATTGTCGAACTCTTGATTAGGTCTGCACCGGCAGATAAAACTCGACAGCGGGTATGCAAGCTCCATCATTGATAGGAACTGGCTTTTGCTCCTCGTCTGAGACAAAAGACATTTCTGAGGTCCGCCGGTCCTCTGTATTTCCACTCGCCTCTAAGCACCCCGCCGCGGCCATACCTCTAGACCATCTCAAGATGCGCCATACCCGCTTTTCACCAATAACCGCGCGAATCACACCCTCACCAACCCCCTACAGGGGGGGACCTGGAGACACAAAACGAACAGCTCACGAATTGTGTATGGACTAGGTCGGGCCAGCCTAAGCCCTTGACCCCCCAGTTCCGTCATCATGACCAAAGACCGGTAGTCGGTAATTCCACTCCAATCGTCAGGCCCCATAAACCCTCTCTGCTCAACAGCGCCCTATGTAGCTGCACGAGCATCATCTTAAAAGTTACACGGTTCTGTTAATCCAGTTCGCCAGCTCTACACAGCGCAGGCTACTGTTTCAAGGCAGCCACCCCGGCGCCTGGCATATGCCGCCCTCTAAGCCCGTATCCTCTATAACCAGCCGCGGCCGACATTAGTGCAGGCATGACTGTGTGCTTTGAGGCCCCTCTTGCCTCTATACAATGCTCATCTCAGTCGGCCACCCACCGCCTGCACATACGTCAACCTAGCACCCCGCCCCATGCATTGTTCGCAACTAGAAACAACAATGAAACCAGAGTAAACTCCCTATGCGCCCTTTCAGCCCCTGCACAAAATAAGCCATCCATTAACATGTGGAGAGACAAAGCATCAAACCGCACCGGCACCTAAACAAACGCACCAGCTTCCTCACAGAAAGCTACTGATAATCATCAAAAAAGAATGTACTTAGTGTTTTATTCCTCTACTTCTGCATCGTGGACCTGTGTGTAACGTAAGAGCACACCCGTCGGGGGGCGCAAGAAATTGAACTCATGTGGGGGGTGGTGTGTGGGGGCCTACAATTCTCCTACAGAAGTCGCTCCCAGCAAACTACAACCGCCAAGGGACCATCTCGGCTAACAATGGGCATGTTGGAATCTAACAGCCTTGCCCGCCGCTACTCTCATTCAACAGGGCGGGGGCTTAGCGACAACCCGCAATGGCGGCGTCCAGCAAGGCCCGTCCAATCACGAGTTCTGGCACACCGCAATCGGCGTCAGACTCACGGGGCAGTGCACTATTCGATCTAAGCCAGACGACGATGCATACCCTGCCCCATCACACCAGTCCTGCGGCACAAAGCGAGAGCCAGAGTCAATCGCAATGTCATACCAGAAGAAAATCCCAATTCGAGTCAGGGTCTATGGTGGACCAAACCTCATTATGCGGAGTGCAGGGCCCCCGCTTTTACTGGGCGTACAAGATCAAAAAGCGCATATCCTTCAGCAAGGCAACAAAAGAAATGCGCATCTTCACGCTGTCGCGGTACTGATAGGAGGAGCTACAAGCATCAGTTTTTATTTGTTGTCATAGCGATGGGGACTCCGCAGAGCACGTCCTTAGTGTGTTAAGAGACCCATCACCAGACTAACGGATCCTTGCCCCGCTCTTTGACCCGATTTGCACACCAGGCCCAGGCTAACCGCAGCCCCGACCCAGATGACTCACTAATGGTTATTTGCCCCAGGTGCGGACCGAGGTACAGGCAACCCTTCTTCCCCTTTCGCTGTTACTAATAACGCGTTATCGCCCCGCTCCGGGTGCAGCACCAGCAAAACTCACACAGCCTACCTAGCCTGCCCGAACCAAAATGACTATGTATTCTAATTTTATTGAAAATCAGAGCCACACAGGACTAAATGACACACATTCCCCACTAAGACCGCGCAGGATCTGCCGCACTAGCGGTTTCTATTACTCATAAACCAGTATATAACTGCAGCAATTTCATGGTCTAGCAACCCGAACTACAGAACACTACCAGAGGAGCGATCACAGTCACTGAGCTGGGAGATCTCATGTTATTTGTCCCAAGGCTCGTCGCTGTGTTTCCCAGAACTCTGATGGGGTGGGGAGCACAGTACCGACCGCAGGGCCTCCAGACGCGCGCCAATGCCGCGTCTGGCGGCAAACAGAGGAAAAAACCCTCAAGGCTACGCAACATCACGTTCGGTACCCCCCACAAGCTTGGCGATGGCGGCTAACCGCTGAAAACAGTGGAGTGGTCCCGGCGGGTAGGCGCGGCCCAAGGGCCCCTGGCTGATCGCGGTTAAGAAACGACCAATGACCCGGCCGATCGGCACTCGGGCCAGCCTCAGCCTGCATAACCCGACAGACACCCGGGGGGGCGGGGGAGCGCCTTCGACGCCAGAAGGGGGCAGGGCCTACGCTCAATCCCCTTGCGAAAGGCATTTCTCGCCGGCGCAATAGTTAAGTCGGGGGGTAGGTGGGAGGGGTGGTGTATGTCGAGTGAAGGGGGGGTTCTCTGTGGGTGCGGGGGGGTATGCTCTATGCTGTAGTACTCGGAGTCTCTGTTTGGGGACATGGGGGGTATGTGGGGCTTGGAGGGGGCGTGGTGTCCCGGCGGGGGCCAAGGGGGTGGGGTGGTAGGGGCATACGCGGAGCTCACACACCGCGCATCCCTGGCCACCATCCTTCGGTGTTCTAGTGTCTGAAGCCTCTGCCTCCCGCACGTTGGGGGGGGGTTGGGGGGGGGGGGGTGGGGGGAGGGTTTACATGGTGGTGTGTGGGTTTTTTTTGTGTGTTGGGTGGGTGTGGGGGGGGGGGGGGGGGGGGGGGGGTGGGGGGGGGGGGTGTGTGGTGGGGGGGGGCGGGGGGGGGGTGGGTGGGGGGGTGGGGGGGGGGGTGGGGTGTGGGGGGTGTGGGTGTGTGCATACGCGTTGGAAGGCCACTCAGCACGCCCATACGCCAAGCGCGTGCGTTTATTAGGCTGCGCAACGCGCAAGATCGCGACGCATTATCGGATCTAGTGATTCACGCGGCACACAGGTTGCACTCTAACGACTACCCCGTGAACACGAGCATAACCTCACCCGCCTGTACTCCCTATACAAGACGGATTTTGCACTGATTGACCTGGAAATTCCCCAAGTCCCAATACTACTCAATCGTGAGCACTCAAACCAAGTCACACTCTGTATCCCGTGCAGCGAAGTAGTAACTCGTTGCGTACTTGGCTACACACTAGACCTATATAATACACGACTTACAGAGATACACCAACGCCCACTCTATAATCCAGCGCACGCAAACAACAGACTTGTCCTAAAAAGTCAGTTATTCCCCCAGCGCTAAGTAAACAGAGTGCCTCCCAAGTGCCTAACATTCGTACTTACACATATAGTATACCCCCCTTCTAGTAAATACAGTCTCATCAGTCGGGTGCCGCCTTCCCACATGGCGCGACGCGAAGCTATGATTAGACGATCATGAATTATCAACCGCAAGTCGGACACCCCTGACACAGGCGCGTAAATCTGTGCACACATCTCCTGCATGATCCGCAATGAGCGCTGATCGTCCCCACACATTCAGCTCCGCCGCTGACTCCGCCTGCCAGAAGCATGTTCCCACACTTAAGGGACACACCGTCGGCCATATAACATTTCTGCCTACGATCTCGCAGGTGACGAGCCTGATCAAACCAAACAGATTAAAATTTAAAGGAACGAGTAGGGTAAATCTTACCTTGGGATGCTTCTATTGCACAGCCGAACTTTAGTGTACTTTCTTGCACGGCAGGGGAGCGCGGCATAAACCAAAGCAGGCTGCCGCCCACGCAGAATTGTAAAGGGTAGAGCGCCCATTCCCGCACGCGCCCTTCCATTCAGCAGCTCCCCCGCTCGGTGCATAAGCGAAAAAGCCGTTCGCCTCTAGAGCTCGGTCCTAACATTAGCCCGCGTCATCTCGAGTGAGGGACCAGCATTATTGTCTTTACAAAAAAAATACCTATGTAAGGACGGTAGCCCTGGCCCCCACATCCTTCAAAGATATATCGCGCACTACTTAGTCTGGCCACTGAACAATGAAGTATAAGCCGTCCTTGGCGGTCTGAGTCTACGCAGCAGCCGTCCCAGGTACCACGTACCAAAACCGTTCAATGCGAGGACGCAAGGCCCAAAGTATAAGCCAGCGCTCAAAGCCAGCGCCCATCCTGACTTGCCAGCGCAGGATGGCAAGTAAAAGTGTCCATAACTTGAAATGAGAAATGTCATGAAGCAAATCTCATAGGGGAATATGCCAGGTCAGTTAGTAATCAGTGATTAAGGAGGTATTGTGATAAACTAATTTACAACGTCGTTATGTCTAGCGCACAAATTCAAAAAAAGGTACAATCACAAATACTTATAGTCTAATAGAAGTATCTACATAAAGTTCGCCTAGCACATTATGAAAACTAAACCTCCCATGCATCAGTAACCCTGCGGCCTATGCTAAACCGCAATGAAAAGTTCTACGTAATAACTAAGCAATGGCTGAATGATCAATACGCTTGATGCCAGAACCTATGCAAACTCCTACTGCGTAGGCTCTATAGCTCCTTTTACCTCGTTTACTGCCGTATAGTACTGCAATATATTGTAACACATCAATCCACCCACGGCCTCAACATTAAATGTTGGAGCAAGACCCAGCCAGCTACCCCGGGATCGTAAGCGGACTACAGCAAATAATGAGAAATTGCATGCAGCATAATCTTCAACGCACCATGTAATCCTTGCATCCAGCGTGATCCTTGCCCGCACACGCGTCTGCAACAATAGTTAGAAACTCAAGCTCAAGGTCCCAAACCCTAACAATTAGTACGATCTAATAAAAGGAATATAATAGTCTATGCAGAAAGACTGAAGGCCTCTCATTGAAGAGTAATCACAGAATCGATAACGATGGCCAGCTCGTAATAAGAGCACGAAACCATTGTAACACATTACGGACACAGCGCGTTTCTAAAGCATCGCGAAGATTTACGCCTGGCATTTATTACGTCAAATTAATAGTAAACAACCAGGATCCAGGATTGGGAGCGGCGCTTCAGAATTATTTAAGCAATCAGTTAATTTACGAGACTTAATTATTGACAACAAAGTACATCGTCTGCCGAAGCAGGAGACAAGACGAGCCTCCTCGCTGCGAATAACGCTCAACTTTCCAGCAGCTATGCAGTCAGCCATTCCAACTAAACAATCCCTTTTAGAACCCCAGGACTCGTGTCGAGCCGACCATTGTCTAACAATACGCTCGCCACGCGCGCCTGCAAGGCAGATACCACAAACTCGATGATCATGACCCGGTAGACTGCGGCATCAAGCTCAAAGTGCCGTACTTGACCAAAGGGCACACGCCAAGGAAATCACCAATTTAGTCTTCTTAATCACATCAAATATATCCAACCAAGTCTGGCTCGCGCTGCGTCGCTAGAGGCGCGCACGTATCACCTCGTCTCCTGCCCATACGAACAACGTCACTCCACATACCGACTTCCTAGGGCGCTTGAAAACGCAGCCTTAACACCCCCACGAGAACGCCAGTCGACTACCTGTCGCGCGCTAGACCTTGACCCGTTCCCTCTTCAGAACTGAGGCTCAAACAACCCAAGACAAGCACAACTAACTAAACAGTGTATGCTTGATATTGCCGCCCCTTAAGCTAGCAAAAAGTAATCCCAACGACACCCCGAACTAGCGCGACACACTCGGAGAAAATCCCCACATGAAAAGTAACCTTTTTGAGTGAACGCCTACATACCGCGTTGCACGAAGTACCACCCAGCTTTGCATAATTGTGACCAGCGGGAACTCCACTGCGAGCCCCCGGAAGTGGCCTCCATCAGACGCTCGGAATCCTCCTTGGCGGGAGCGCGCCAAGAATCGAGGTCCACGAGGCAAGATCCCGCCTCATCAGTTGCACGGACCGCATGTCCCGCCGACTGACTCGTCCGGCATATTTTCTTCATGAACTGGTCCGGAACCGTCATACGGAAGACCTCCTGCCCTACTCTGCGGTCATTACTATGATTGGCTTCCATATCACAGGCTGTGACGATCCTGTGCTAAAAGCCGCTGTGTGCTTCTCCGTGGTCAGCCGGGTTAACGACATACTTCCCGTTGGCGAACCGCCCAGTCGGCTCTGGTGGGTGGCATCTGGTTCGCAGTCGCGCCACCGGTGCTCATGACCAAAGCGCGCAGCCATCCAGATTCTGCACTCTACTCGGTCGAACCTCCATCTGGCTGGCCCACTACGCGGCGGCCCCAAACCGATCTCGCCACCCTCAACTGCAGCGATCGCCTCGAACATCTGCCCCCACCGAATTGCGGATAGCGCCCTACCTAGGTTCGCGTGGACAAACCTCATCTGCCTTGACCTCCAAAACCCGCGTCGTTTCCACACACGACTTTCCTGAAAGGGCAACTGCCAGGTAGGCGCATATGCGGCCCGCTAGGTCCATGCCAGTAGTATAGGGCTCTCTCGCGCTCCAGAAGGCAGTCCTTCCTCGGCCTAGCGGCGCCATCACTCTTTCCGCTTGCTGCGACAGAACCCACACCGGTATAAAGCGGGCTCCGCGCCTAAAGTTTGTCACAAGGCAGCAACCGAGCGAGCCGCGGTGCCCATCACCGAAAACTTAATACTGATAACGGAAGAATGGGTGTCTTTAGTACGCCCAGTTCAACTGGCAGACAGCACTAAACTATATCACCATGCTGCAGACACCCGGTGTTATTGCCACCACAACGCCAAGTATGTTTGTAACTATCTACCTAAGCTCTTTCCACGATTCTGTGAGAAAGCATAGTCCATTAATCGAAATGGTGGGAAAAGGCATAAGGAGCGGCACGCAAGTAGCCTTACCAATCTGCATAAAATGTAGAGCGACCCCGCAAAGAAGTAAACAGGGTAGGCAATGACAACCACGGGGATAATGGAAAACGGCCCATGTACATAACAAACCCGTGACCACCCTAGCTCACCAAACCACATGAACATAGAAACATCCTCTAAGCATGGGACAGTGTCCAAGCTCAAAAATGGCAAATAGATCCCACCCCCGGTAAACAAATGCCTCGCTTAGGTTGGTAAAAGCGATGACCGGCAGCCGCATCTATGACCTATCGACGAACTGACGTCTCTCTTCCTCAGACCGACCCAACGTGTTGTTTATCGCGAGCACTAGTGTGCGGTTTCATCAAATTCGGCTCCGATCCGCGTTCACGAGACTAATACTGCATAATATTAACAACCATGATTTTATCCCGCGAAAGCCTCCGAGAATAGTCCAGATGCGACGGCGCGCTTTCAAAGCCGCTAAACCCCATCACCCAACGACCCACATCGGCTTGAGACTGATCAACAGTCTTGTTTAGTCGACTGTGTAAATTTTGTAGAGTGCATATGATGCCGCGACGCCTAACAGACACTCTGGCTGTACTGCCAACATGATCATTTGGAACACATTTTTCATATAAGTTAGATCCTGTTGTTTATTTTTCTACACGTTTCTGAAGACAAGTCGGT
This sequence comes from Pseudopleuronectes americanus, assembly GCA_038501795.1. NCBI lineage: Eukaryota > Metazoa > Chordata > Actinopteri > Pleuronectiformes > Pleuronectidae > Pseudopleuronectes > Pseudopleuronectes americanus. The sequence goes on along the minus strand of JBAMIH010000060.1, from coordinate 4,980 downwards.
ACCACAGTTACCCGGGGGCGGGGGGGGGTCAATTGGTTTCAGATTGTTTTACGTCAGAAAAACACTTTTTGACGGCACCCAGAAGTCTCCTGAAGTGTTTTGTTAGGACCCAATCACTTATCACACTCTCGATTTTCCCGGTCCCTAGACATAGTAGACGAGGGAGAATGGTTCCTAGTTTATAATCAGCATATGGTTTTGCTTGCTCTCCGAGACCACAAAGGCGGCAGTGGAATGGACGCTAATGCATACCAGCACGAAAATGATAAATCATAGACCAAATCAATATAAAACAGTGGGTCAACAAATAGGCGAGAGTAAGTGATTGCGTGTGGTCTTCTTGGTCCGATAGCAATTTTAATATTGCCCTATGCTCGAACTCTACAAAAATAGGCCTACCAAATAATGCTGAATTATCTGTTTGAGGATAAGAAACTAACAACGCTGATGGAATTATAAAAGTAGGCCCAGACCCAGGCTCACTATGCTATGCGTGCGCAGTGCTGAACGTGAAAACACCCAACTGTATTTGACCCATACGTCTGTTTTAAGCATAATGGTCCCAATTTTGTTTACCTCGGGCAGTTGTTTTAGTCTTTAACTGACTGCAGGAGAGGCCTCTACTCCGTTTCATCAAAATAGGTGGTTGCAAAAGAATCTGCCATGCCCGGCCAGCATCCGCGCGCGGTCTGCGATTTCGCACTTATCGGCGGTAAGACGTCCTCGCCGCTGTGGGTTTGTTGGCCAATGGATGAGAGTACTTTCCCTTTCCCTGCCACAGCGCACACTTAGCCCGCTTTAGGTTCATCCCAACGCGACTGCCGCTTGTGGATTCCAAGCACGCGCAGTGCCGACACGGAGAGAACTCCCGGTGGGGGGCATTGCCTTCTCCTAGTTACGGGGGAACGAGCCATCATTGCAGCGTCCTCAGCGCGCAGTATACAGCGAGCCCCACCCGTAGGATCCTCATGTCTCGCCCCACCCCGCAGGAACATTATCCCAACCTAACTGAACCGAATATCCAGCCCGAAAGTACCTTGACCGAACCCATCCGCAAGGGGTCACTACCAGAGAGCAGCTACCAGAGAGCGCTTCTAAATCAATATCTCTTGCCAAGGCCATCCAGCCGGCCTCAGAGCAGGCCAAACGTGCAGTACCCCAGCCGCAGTGACCGGGCCTAATGGGGGACGTCACAATACGTGAACATCGGAAACCCCCGAACGCCACCGTGGAAGCGCAGCTCTCGGCCAAGCTCTACGGCCCGACAGTCCGCGCCCTCAATTTAGACGAGCGAGTTGACTCGCCAGCCCGCAATACAGCTCCCGTACCTCTCTACGTCAAGAATCGCCGATGCCTGAATTGTCTCGCATTTGTTCCGCCAGCATATCTATGAGGCATCATTCCAAAAATCCGGAGCTCCGCCTCGGGCACGTTCAGATGCGCGGTCAAACACCTTAGAACGACCGTCGAGGCAAACCCACCAACCCTGTCGACTGATCGGTCCGTGCGCCCCTATAGGGCTAAATTTTGGTTTCTCACCTTCTGGAGCCACCGCAAGTATCGGAGTACACATGCATTTGCGGCAAGATCCAAGCCTCCCATATACGAGTTCGGCTGCCGGGCAACTAGAAGTGGCACACAGCAAAGTGCCGCGGAGGGAGTCGTAAACCTGAATCCACTAGCTGGGAATCCGTCTTTGCGAGATGCGCCTCTACAATTCCCTATCCTGGAGAACTGAATCGCCCGCCCACAACCGTCCTGTATCTTGAATGCTTAAGTACTGGCAACCCAAATCCACCAATCAAAAGCGTAGATTTCCTCTCCTAGTAAACTAGAATTGGAGACAGGTAACGCACGCATGTATTTTGACAACTAATTTTTTCTGACCCAAACAGTTGACGCAAGTGTACCCCGGCTAGGCAAAGGGTCGAGGCAGGATCAACTAGAAGGATTGAATTGGTACTATATCTCTTGTCAGAGCAATTGACCAAGGATAAAAATAAAAAAAGTGCTAGGTCCGGCTGAAGCGTGTGGGATGTCGTTTAGATGTTCTTCCCAACCAAGCCCTCAAATAAGCAGCCCACCTGTCGAATTGCGGGTCGCAATATCCATAAGCCCTCGACGTTAACCCCTTAAATATCAAGCAACATCATGGGGATAATTCTGTTCATTCCCATACTGAACCATCTAATCAGTACAATTGACAACCCATCAGTAGCTCATACACGACTATAAAAATATATCTATACATTGAAGAACATCAAGCCGTCACCGCAGCCTGAGTTGTTTCCACATGACGACTTCCTCTCGTGGCTAGGGCAGCCTACTAATAGACAGCAATCTCTAGCATGCACGAGTCCAAATGACTTTGTATTACCAAACAGCTGCCCTAAGCCCATAGCCAATCAATCGCGCCAAGACACCTGCAAACATACTAAAACACCCACCTCGAGGAAGCCCATCAGTTAGCGCAACGCTCAACGTACCGAGTTGGCACCGTGCCCAAGTACCGCAGACCCAGTATTTATATGCATTAGGACTTGAATAGCGATGCATGGTTATCCTCGAGCAACTGAGACAGAGTTCTAAATACTGATAGCACTGTTAAAATAATCAGGGCCCGGACGCAGGTCGTCAGCTCTTCTTCCCTGGCGCCAACGTAGTTACAGCCATATCATGCTGCGGGGGGCATAGCCAATGGGGCAAGCCACACACATCTTTTGGCGATTCGAGCCTCACCCACTGTCGAGAGTTTGCATGCCAGCTCTGAGCTGCGTGGGACTGGGTCGACAGAGGTCCTTGACCCACGCCTACAAGTCAAAAACACCTTCTCGAGCACTCAGGTCAGTATTACAAAGTGACACCTGCAGCCCACACCTAGCCTTGGAAGCACTTATCTACAACCGAGAAGCGACACGTTTTCCAGACGCATAGTGATCAAAGAACTACGGCGTTCCTCTGTCCCACTCGGTCTTCTGTACTCAAGTGTACAAAAAACGGCTTGTGGTCCCCAGAAGAGTTGGCCTGCCACTGCAAACCTCCTCCTCTGATCGCGGTCAATGAGCCCAATTATGTGCAGCAAACAGTCTGTCGTGTTTCCCTATTGTGTTTTTCCTTGTTTGGAGTTTTGTTACACGCGCGCGACGTGGCTACTGGTATGCCCTCACGCGACTGGCCGTTCCAAATAGTCGCAGCTAGGCGCCTCCATGCCGCATACGCGTGCCACGCCAGGTCACTCCGGCCGCCAACTAATTACGGTAGTAGTGGTCGGCATTAACGTCGAGAATGATAGCCCGAGGCCCCCAAAAAAGCCCCCTCTACTCGCAAGTAATCTCAGAGCGACCTTGGCAAAAGCGTGCAACTGGATTCGGAGACTATGATACTTTGAAAGCATGTCTCCACGCATCGCTCGCTTCGAGTGGGAGGATCACCTATCAACGGAAGGCCCCGGCGCCCCTTTCCTAATGCTCGTCTTACACCGCAACCGTGCACGTTAGGGCTGGTATTCCCCGCCCGCTGGCCAGTGGACCATACTGGTAGGCCGTTGGCACGTTTGCTCGGCGGGAAGGAGAGTGTGTTGACAGGACAAAGCCGCGACAGTTATATAAAAATAACTTACCATTGCAGCCATGTACAGGTATTCTGGTTCCTTGTTCTAGTATGGGCCATTTAGATTCCCGTCTGGACAGAGTGGCTAAACGCAGACTCCCCACCCATGCTAGCCCAACGGCGCATGTTGAATGATATAAACTAACGGAATATTCGGGCAGTTTGAGTAGATACCACTACGTGCACAGTACAGCTGGGGAACTTGAGTCGCAGCAGGCGATGGACCATAGGTCAACCAAGTTGATTAGGGCAGCATAGCTAGCAGTCCAAGACCATTTCTCAAAGACAAAATCCCCGCATCACATCCAAAGCCTCCTGGGGGCGTGTAAGCTCCGCCCAACATCCACGTCGTCTACCTATACCCGTCACTGTTTTGCGGGGAAACACCATGGGAAACCCCCAGTAAGCGCTGGGAGGAAAGTCTACGGGGGATTCGCCCATCCGCGACCACAGGAGTTAGCCCCCTCCGACTTAGGCGACGCGAGTCGCCCAAACCCTCTTCGCCCGGCCTCGGGTCTCGTCTCCGCTGCGTCCGCACTGCAGCCTTCCTCACGTCCGACACGTGGATGGTACCCGCTGCCTTCTGGCTAGGTCTCGCATTCGTGTTATGTGTAGGGCTTATAACCGGCCCGCGCTGAGCCCAACCTACAGTGCCCCAGCGCCGCCGATCGGCCCGCCATGGCAGCGGCCCACCTCAGCAGCGCAAAGCCACCATCTCATGGCTCGATCGGCACTGCGTTGAAGACTCGCGCGACGCTCCGGGGGCCATCCTCACGGGTTAACAGACCCGTGTGGCAGTTATGCCGCTTCCGTCCCCATAATAACAGATTGATCCTACGTCATGGCGTCCCAGTCTCCTTAAATAGCAGCGCCATGTCGCTCAGCACATACTACCCAACCAAGACCGAGAGTCTGCGCCGCCAGAGCGATAAACCTAGCAACACAAACTAGCACAGTGCCACAAGCGCAGCTCCCCAAGGGACACACAATTCATTTGCCAACGCCCTAACGCTCTCCATATTCTGGCAATGTACCCTACATGTGTTGCCCACCAAAAGTGGTGCTAGATATTTCAAGAAAAACGAAAGTATTGCTCCTATAGCCCATGATCTGCTCCGTCTAAGGGATCGTGTCCGTATGTCCTCAGCCTAACCAATGCTAGTCGCGCGGGACAGCACAGACCCAGTGTTCCTAACATGTGAGATCAAGATGGATTAGACGTTTCATGTGATCATGCGGAGGCAGCACAGTATCTGAGCATGATTGGTCCTCCACATCCACTTCACTACCAAAATCCTTCTCACGCCCTCAGCGAGCAGCTGGAGCGCAGAGCACGATCGCGCCCCCAAAGCCCCGCCTCAGAGCAACTGT